>JARPRH010011939.1:0-12573 GCA_031763665.1 Calameuta haemorrhoidalis
ATCGTGACCATCCTTCTGACATTGCCCCTTGTTCATAAATTCTCGCCAGTAAAGAAGAGCGTATCTGACTCCCATTTTTAGCTTACCGATAGCGCGATCGTTAATCGGAGGTAGTAAGCTTTGTAAGCATAGTCAACAGGGCGAAGTCTACAAATTCTCTATTGACTACTATATCGACCGGGTGCAGTCGTCAATTGGACCTCACAATGTCATATGAATTAATTATTTAATCGAACACTTTATATTTGATTTGGGAGCTTACGATTTGATTGGTGCCGAAGTTATTCCTGAAGTCTCCCTGGCTGACGTAGCTGGAGCAAATGGAAAAATCAGTAAGTTGTTAGATACAAATGTGTATCTAACAATAATTCTATATTATAAAAGTAAAATTTTATATTATTAAACTTAAAAATAAACCTGTAGTAAGGTTGTGACGGGTGGAACTCTCCGGGCTAGATTCTCACAGTCTTAGCCTTGGAGTAGCCTTCCCTCCTGTTGGTATAATCAGGAGCAGCTGGGCGGAGGTAATTCCCATCAACCTAGACAAGGGTTGAGTGGTGACACACCACACCCACGTTGACCACAGTCGAAATGGAGTTCACTATACTTTCTTCTCCACTTCCCAGCGTTCTCGATTCCAGCCTTGGGGAAGATCCGGATGACCGTAAAGCCGGATCAGGAACAGCGACACGGTGGCCAGCGGGCCACAGCTCCTATCTACTTTGATTAAGTAGCGAGGTAATTTTGAATTACTGCTATGTTAAGAAGTTGCTGTGATGTAGTGCTTCGGAGTTATCTGCGTTCTAATTCTTTCAGGAACGGTACAGCGTTTTGGAGATCAGCTGGATAGTAACCGGGGATGATCACTAGCTTAGTGGGACGATAATGGAGCAACAGCTAACCAGAAGGAAACTAAGCCACGTTCCACAGGTGAGCATCAGTAGTCCGGATCGGACACTGAGCCAAGTTAATAGTCAAAGAACTCTTGCCGACTATAAGAGAAGAATCCGATCTTCACAAGTTCTCTCTTTGTACACAGCAAGCCACGGGGAAGCTGGGCCAGAACTTGCGGCGAGTCAACGGTCCTTTGGTAGAAGGAGCGTTCAGATGTTGGAGTTTGAGCTGCCTCTCGTTTGGGAACACGTCTTCGGCCGAACTCCTGTATCCTGATTTGATTACAGTAAGTTTTTCTAAGCGCACGAAGTTAATCAATCTGAACCCGTGTATCCCGTTCGGGAATTGGAATTGGAAGAGCCTCTCGTCCGGGAACACGCCTTCGGCCGAACTCCTGTATCCTAACTTGATTACAGTAAGTCTTTCTGAGCACACGAAGTAAATCAATCGGAACACGTGTATCTCGTTTAGAGGTTTCAAGCAGACTGTTTATTTTTCTTTACAGCGTTGTCCTGGAAGCTTAGTCGCTTTCCTTTATTTTGCCACCTCTTTCGGGGTGAAAGCTTCTAGAACGTTCTTAACAAAATTCACATGGTTGTTCGTATAACTATGTGGTTGCCTCGATACATAACAAACTGTAACTTAATTTTAATTGGTTGATTATGTTACTTATATTGGTTAATTTATTTTCAGGTGGCATCGACAAGTTTGACCGGAGGTGAGCCGAGTACGTTCGTGCATACAATTACTTCCAATCGAACGTCATCACGCGCGTTGGACAGTACACCTTTGGTCGAGCTTAATGTTAAGCTTAATTAACCAATGCGACGTACGGTAAACAAGCACGTTTCATTAACCGGTAACTAAAACTTATCATACTTTACTGATAACAAGGCAATCTATTTAACCCACAGGTTTGATTGTAACTTTATACACTGAAGGAAGGCAAGGAAGAGAAGGGGATAGTCTGTAATCGATACAACGGAGATGCCGATCTACCGCGATAATCTAAGACAGAGGGACGTACGTTTCTGTTAAGCGTCCGAGACTAAACGAACCCAAAACGGTCTCTGAACGTGACAAAGTGAGTTTAACAAGTTAAAACAAGGAACGATCCCGATAATTAGGACCTAGGAACAATATTAAAGTTTAGTTCCAATAAATTTGGAAATGCTAAGTGACTAAATAACTTTCTTGCCTAACGTCTTTCATTTTCTTCAGATGGTGCGAAGCTTGGGGTGAATAGGAGGTGGTTCGGCGCCTATCTAAAAGAACCTACACCTCCAAGGATATAGTGGAGGAGAACTAGATCATACTAGAATACGTATTCAAAGCTACGAAGAGGTCCCTGACCCGTTGCAAGGTTTAGTGGTTTCACGCGTTGACATAAATCGCACGTTTTTAATACCGATTTAATTTGTTTATTCATTGTCCTCCATTGAGAGTATCTACGCATGTATTCCGTAGTTTTATAAACGCCTGCGCGGCCTAATTTCTCATGACATGCGCGAATCAGTTTTTCTGATACGCTTGACGGAATCACTAAGCGCCAATGATCAACGTTTGAGCTGCCAACAAACAAGAGGCCATTATATATTTGGCAATTATCAGTATTGTTATTTTCGATAAGCTTGTTTCGAATTTTAACGATATTAGAATCATTATCCTGCGTATTACGGATATTTGTTAGGAGAACGCATAATTCATCATCCTTCTCTATGCGACAAACCCATGTAAGTGCATTATCGCCTGTTGTTTGATAACATATGGGCAATGTTAATATGTACGCTGCAATAATCGGATGCTCAGGCTTGTCTTCGCGAAAGTTGCCATCAGGATGTCGGCTTAGAAAATCTGCTACTATATTATCCTTGCCTTTACAATAAATTACGTTAAAGCTATACTGTTGTAGAAGTAAGCTCCATCTGGCCAACCGATTGTTAGTGTATTACGAACTATTTAGGAATGTTAAACCGCGGTGTTCAGTGACAATTTCAAAATGACTACCGAATATGTATGTACGAAATTTTGTTACTGAATAAACAATCTCTAGTAATTCCTTTTCAGTTGTCGTACATTTGTTTTCAGCATCGGTCAAACAACGACTAACCATGGCTATAATCCAAGGGTTATTTTGGGAATCGATTTGATAAAGAATCCCGCCGATACCAAGATCACTTGCATCACATTGCACTCTGAAAGTCGTATCAGGCATTAAGTGTCGCAAAGTAGTGCATTTTAAGAAAGCATGTTTAAGTGCTTGAAAAGCTTCCGAATGTTTTTCTGTCCACTGCCATTCTACGCTGTTACTCAGTAAATCACGAAACGGATGTATAAATTTAGCATATTAAGCGTTAAAATGTCGATAATAATTACATAGGCCCAAAAAACTTTGTAATTGTTTTTTGTTATTCGGTTTCGCAAAATTTTGAATGATCTCGAGCCGTTTGGGATCGGGACGGACGCCCTCCGGTGATAAGATAAATCCCAAAAAAGGCATTTCCGATTGTCCGAATCGAGACTTCGCCAAACGTAGAGTAAAATGATAAGTTTTTAAACGTGTAAATAATAAATCGAGATGCGATAAATGTTCATGAATATCATGAGAAGTAATTAATAAATCATATATGTAGCATGTTAGAAAGTGGTTGAAATCGGATCCCAGAGCTAGGTTAAGAGATCGTATAAAACCTGCCCCCGCTGTCTTAAGACCGAAAGGGACTCGACAAAATTGGTATAACGTGGAGCCATACAAAACAGCGGTATATGGTCGCGACGCTTTTGCCAACGGAACTCGCCAGTGCCCATGCGTGAGGTCTATTGATGACATGACATCCCTTTTATAATGACATTGTAAAAGCGCTGATATCAGAGGAGGCGATTCATTGTCACTCTCTATGACATCGTTCAAAAATCTTGCGTCTAAAAAAACACGTACTTTACCGTCTTTCTTCTCTACGATTCTAAGCGGGTTGCAAAACGGACTACACGATCGTTCTATGATCCCTGCATCCAGCATATCCTTAATTTCTTTTTTAACTGCAGGACGACGCGCTAACGGAACCGGATACGACCGTTTAATAAACGGGTTTTCCTTTCGAAGGTGAATTTCGTGTTCATAATGCGTTATTAATCCCGGTTTATCAGAAAATACATCCTGGTGTTTTAACATGAGATTGACGAACTTTTGCTGTTCTTCTTTAGTAGCTAGCGTAATGGTTTGTGACATTGCATATACATTTGCATGAAAATTACTTGTGGATTGATGGTTATCATGTTGTACTTCACATATTCTGTTAGAGCAAACTTGAGGCAAATTCTGTGTCTTATGGCAAAATTCTCCGATGCGCGTTTCGATTAGATCTATATTGAGCGTTTTTACACAAATGTTTACATAAATGACTCGTGACGACTTCAGCGTCGCGATCGCTTCGGCCGCATTTATTGCCAGCCGGCGACAATATGACATCTTCAGATTTACTTGATTTACTATTGATATTTTGGCTTCTTTGACCGCCCGTATTGCCAATCGGTAAGCCGGTACTATCATACAAATCATTATGCATCTTCGATGCCACTTCGGATATGAATACAACATCAGAATTGTTATCGCTATCATTCGCAACGACATTAAAATATTTCAATCCGCACACATTTGTGCCATCTGTACACACGTACTGAATATTACCTTGTTCCATACTAGGGACAAGATCACCAGGTAAGCCGTTAACACATAGATCTCTCACATTCATATGATTATCACAAGAATTTTCCGCAATATCGAGGTGAGACTCTACATGACTACCATCTTTGTATCCATTTGCTATAATAATACAAGTTCATCATTTAACCGAGAAATAGACCATTTTTTATTTGCCGCACCACCAAATACAACTAATTCTGACGGAATGACAATCTCGCCGAGCATTACCGACCTATTATTATAATTCAATATTGCCCGATGCTTATTCAACCAATCGTCTCCTAAAATAATTGGTGATGTTAAACCCCGTATATTTTTCCAATATACAACGACAAAACAACTTGTTTCTTAATTGTTGTTGTCTTTTTTCCGACCGCTGTAATGACTTGCAAATTTGTTACTAGCAGCTCAGGTAAATTGCAACGGTTCGTTAATTGTTGATAGAATTCATCGGAAATACAAGTTAGCTGGCTCCCGCTGTCAACTAGCGCTGTATAAACATATCCTTGTACAGTCACTAAGACACATAAGCACGCTTTATTACTACGTTCTTTATTTGAATTTAACTGGATATCTTCCTTTATTAGGTCCGCATCAATTTCATCAATAAAATCGTACGAATACTGGGGCGATGACGAACCATAACCCACCGCACCCATCACTAGTTTAAAGCCTTATTCTGATTATTCTCAAAATTATTTACAGGTGGAGGAAATCGAGTATCAGGAAGTGTCATTGCCATATATTTCTTCTTATCGCATTTGCACGTAGTATCCTCAATAGTTTGTTCCGTGTTATCTACATTCCCCCCATTTTGGATATTCGATCGTTTTCCCTTAGCATTTATGTTGTTCCTATTATTCTCATTCACGCTAATTTGATTCATTTGTTTAGACGAACGATCATTAGTGTGATCCCGATTATTGGAAGTCCTCGATTTTTCTCGTTCAGAAACATACTCGCGAGACCTGTCCAATTGTTCTAATGCTTGTACAATTATAGTAGTATCAGCATAGTCTATTGCCGCTAATATTTCTTTAACACGCATAGGTAATTGTTGAATGATTGCATAGTGCATTTCGTATATCCCTACTTTCGGTGAAAAATATTGCGCTGCCATGACTTGATCATAAAAATAAGTCAACAAACTTCCATCTGAACTTCGGTATCTTCTCTCCTGCCACCGATTTTTCAAACGGATTCTAACTGGGATCGAATAAAATTCTGACTCGAATAACTGTTCAAAATGTTGATAGTTACGAAAATCATCTCGTCGCACCACGAACCAACTTAGTGCCCGTCCGGATAAACCCGATTCTACAATATTTAATTTCATTTCATTTGGAACATCTTTGACTCGGAAATATTTTTCTAATTCCCGCAGAAATTGTTGCGGATTGTATTGACTACTGTTGGAGAATTTCGGTAACGGTATTTCAACTTTACTCCCTCTTAAATGCTCAACAAGCCTCTCTATAATAGACACACCTCAGTCACTATCGCGTGGTGATTCTGATTGGACATTCGGATTTCCTCTTGCCTCTAGTAATGACACTCTTTGTTTTTCAGCTGCCAATTCCGCGCGTAATGCCTGAAGTTCATGGAGAATTTCGCCTAAACTGTATGGCATCGCTTCGCTTTGTTGATCGGGCATCGCGATTTGTTTGCCTCTCTTCGCCCCTATTGTTCCCTGTCACTGTATTAGTCACCGCTATATCACCTTTATCACTCACTTTACTTTGATTTTCAACAATTATTCTACTTTGATTTCGAGTTCTTATTGGAGAATGTTTCACACTCATACTAATATTTCATGATTACACCTATTTTACGACAATAAATTGCAAAGCATACAAATATGAGTTCACTCGAAAAAAAGACAAATCTTTTTTCGTGCCTAAACGTTGGGCGTCAATTTGTAATAAACTTTTTTTATTTTTTTTTACAATAATTATTTTATTTTAATTTGAGCTAAATAAAAAAATATTTAACAACGAAGAACTACACGTTGCAATAGTCAAACTAAACGGTTATCACTCGGCTTTATAATTTAATCAATACATTATCCTTTTTAAAATTTAATTATTCACTAATCCTATTTTCCAGATAACCCATACCTTCACGCATCTCCCATACCTTAATTTTAAGATTTCTATGTTGCAACAAATGGCCTCGTGTCAGTCCTTAGTTCAATTCCATTAATTCATCGCCCCGTTTTCAGCGTATCCTTTTTCGTTGGAGATTCTCCGGTCACAGTTCTTTCGGTTATTGGATATATATAAAAGGTCCTTATCGCTATTACATAAATCAAAAGAAAATACGAATAGAAATTAAAATACAATGAAAATAGAACGACGCTATTAAAATTAGAATTACCTATGTGTATATATTGTTATGCCCCATGGTAGGATTCGCGCTATTAATCTCCAGACGCAAAGTCAGCATTAGGCGAATGCTGACCCTATGCATAAGGTATTAAGATAAGAAGCGATGAGACGCATCTTGCAAGCCACAGCGGACACTCGCAAAGTTCCGAGCTAAGAGTGAAGTCCTGGAGTGTATTCCATAATCGCGAACACGAAAATATCATAGTATCTTCTTATTTACGTCTTGCAAATTTCAATAAACTATAATCGTTCTTTATATTATTCCAAATCGATGCAATAATTTACTTGTGATCCTAAAGAATTCATAACGGCATAACAATATATACCTGCTACAGTGTCGCTCACGCTTCGGAGACGAAAGGGGCCGTTATTACTAGGGTGACGAAATATATTGGGTATTTCGAGTTGAGAGGGGGAGCGATTACAGTGATACCTATTAGGAATTCGTGAAGCTAACGATATATAGATGGTCGGTATTTTAAGTGATTATCACGATTTCCTCCTCACTTCATTCGTTACACTATGTATCTTCGTGAGCAGTTCTTCTTCCTTTCAAAGTGCTCTATATCGATGATCCCTTTACATAAGGCCCCTAGTTTCCCCTCGCATGCCTCAAATGCAGCGGGTAACCTGGTTATCCCTTGTACTGCATGCGCAATAATTCTGGATAAATCTATGAATATGGTTACTCTCCATTCTTTATCAGTTAGGCGGATATTGTGGAGCTGTTCGTAATATAGCCCACTGTTGTGTTCAAATCGTGTGACTACGTAGTTTGCTCGATTTAGCCCTGTTGCGATCCCAATAGTGCCCAGCAGGATGATGATTCGCCATAAGGATTCCATCTTGTATGTTTACTGGCGGCCAATGGCCAACTTCAGTTTGTCCATGTGTCTCGTGAATCGATCTCTCTTTATATTTTCTAGAATGACATTGTTATTCTCAGTGGTGTCGATTACTTTATACGGTTCGGTGTAGTGACCGTCGAGTTTGCTTGTTCGAGGTTCCTTCAAGGCATACACCATGTCCCCGATTTGGTAGTATTTCCTCAGATTCACATTCCTGTTGTACCTCCTGTTATCTCTCTAATTTCATTTAACCGTTTGATTAATTCGGTTAGGTAAGTACAATACGTCTCAAGTTTCTCCCCAACCGGAAATGACGTGGGTGCCCGAGCGATTTTCCCGAACACTAATTCATACGGGGTAAAATTTGTTCCTTCGTGCACCGAGGTGTTATATGCAAATATAGCGAAGGGAATTTTATCCGTATTAAGGTGGTCCAGTCGTAGTTCTTCTATGACTCTACGAGATCTTTCCTTATCTACGGTCCGGCGCACGGTTGGCTCGGTTGATATAGCTTCCTTATCAGAGTATTCTTCCAGTAGGAGGTATGGGTATAGGAGCTGAGGGCCTACCTGTATCTCTATATCCTCGTCCAGGGTGTTAACAGCGAGGGCGATGGCTATACCTCCCCTGTTGGTCACCACGGCCTCACCAAGGTATATTTTCTCAAATTTGATTCGAGGAAGATATCCCGTGTGAAGGTCCGTGGTCGCGACCAATATTGGTACGGGTGTTCTACTTCGTGCTCGTAATAACGAGGCCGCGTAGATACCCTTTATTGCTCTAGGTACTTCGTCTCTTATAAACGGTTGCGGTTTTATCGGTCGGCTTTGAGTGACTATGGTATTGTGATTGAAGAAGATTTCAGCCTTGTCTTGTTTCAGAAATTTTACTCCTAGTATTCCGTCACCGTAACTTTGTCTTTCCGCATTGATAACGTGGAACTTTGCTGGCGTGCCCATTACATGGATCGTAACGGTTCCTATGGTGTAGGTCCTGGCATCGCCTATTCCGATGATGCAGATCGACTCCTGTGTATCAATTTTTGTCGAAGGGGACAACGCTGAGATCGTTACTATATTTACATTAGATCCTGTATCTACGAGGAATCGTCCAGAACCAGTTTGTAATTCGGGTTCTTGTACCATGACAGACGGAGATTCTATTGTGGGTACACAATCCTGCAATTTTGTCCCATTTCCACAGATTTCGCGGGTTTGTTGGCGCTCTGATCGTCTGATCGGCCCGTCGTCGCGCTCGCACAACGTGGCTCGTTCCAGTTTAAATGCTCGGTTTCGATGCAGGCTGCTCTATTATGGCTTGGCGAACTGGGTCTGTCCTCGCGCCCGTATTCCGTCCTAAGAACGCGCGGGTCTCTATTTCCGAACTGTCTACTCTCAGCTGGTTCTCTATACCGACCATTTTCCTGGCTATAGGTTGGTCTACTTGGAGAGTTCGATTTTCGTTCTGGGGTGAACCTACTAAACCGTGGACTTTCCGAATACCGTTCCCTTTCGTGTCCTGGGGACCATGGTCCTCTCGGATTCTGATCCCTTTTCAGGATGGAGCTATACCTAGGGGGTGTGTTTGACCGCGTATCGCGTTGTGGACTTGCGTATCTTTGGTGAGGAGAGTGGTCTGAGTAACTGGGCCGCGATCTATCGTAATAATACGAGTCCGACCTGGTTCTTTCCGGTGAACGATAATATACGCGCGTCGTTGGTTCGTCATCAAAACGCAATTGTCTCGATGGCCGCGGTTCGTACCCATATCCCGCGTCGCCGGTATCTAGGGTTTTCTCGAGTTCTAATGTAAATTTCAATGCGTTCTCAAGGGAATCAGGTGATTTGAGAGCTATTGCATATCCGAGGTCGTCGGGTAGACCTCTTCTGAAACTGGCAATCCCCAATTTCTCTACTCCCTTCTTTACCGCATCGGCACTATCCCTGCCTAATTCTTCCTCGGTCGCCTTGAGGCAACGTCGAACAAGCTGTGATATTCGAGCATGGGATTCGCGAATTGATTCTCCGCGATGCATTCTGGCCGCACGTATTTCGGCTTGATAATCCATATAGTCTTTAGCAGGTGCGAAACAGTCACGGAGGTGCTCGATTAATTGCTTAACACTATGGAAGGTTTTTCCCTCCGTGCTCATTCGAGCTGGGCCCTTGAGTTTTGATAATACACCTCGCAGGTACGAGGTTTCACATGTCTCTGATACTAGTGCTCGTCCGTTTTCGACATCCAGAACAAAGTTCTTTAAGAGGACGTTCCTCCCGTCGAAATATGGTACATGCATTACCGCGTTTTGTACTGAAAAATATTCGACTACAGAATTCATTGCTTCAGCTACGGACTGATTAAGCGTTGCACCAGCGTTAGTCTCCATGATTCCGGAACTGCGTTAACTCTCAAGGGCTCAGTCGAGTGTTCTTAATTCTACTTATTGATAATCTTAATTTAAAGTGTATGTAAGCGTGTGTGTGATTGGGCACGCAGAAAACAGCGGTTGTTGGCAAGTATCCCACCGCTGCCACCAAATTTTGTTACGTCCGACACGTCTGATCCCGGAAGGGGGTACGTGGAGGGTGAACTTAATTATTTATTTTGGGATTCTTACCACTTTAAAACGCTTATACGCACCCAGCTGTTTTCTGTTGCTCGTTACGGTAGTACAGAGCGGTAATCGGGGTTATGATTCTGCTATAGATGATGAGATAGAGAATAGGTACTTGGAAATGATTTGGTTAACGCCAAATGTAGTTTGGAATATATGATATCTATTATGATATATTGCGGAAGTGTGACAATCGAATCTTACATGGAGTTGTCGAGGCTTATCGTGCCTAGAGTTCGATTTCGTACACCCGCGATAAGCGCTCTGCGGTACGTGTTATGGTTATGTGAGTGTTAGGTTCGTGTTGTTTGCGTTACAATGATTGAGTCGAAGAGGAGTAGGTGTATTGAGTGGTTCTATCGCGTGTACACGCAAATTATATAACTGTGTAAAATAGTAAAAGTATACGTATGTTTTATGACAATATGATAATGTAGTAAGACAGCGTGGTAACGTAATGGGCTCACCAGTGAAGGCAAGAGAGAGATGTTCTAGATGGTTTTGGGACGTTTCCCCGAAAATAGTATGTAGTCCAAAATTTAGAAGATGGTCCTTGTCCTGGCCGCTAAGATAGACACTAACACTAGTGCAGTGGTGGTTGCACACAAGGACACTGAGTTCAGAAGGGGTAAAACTTGTTGTGACTCACGATTGATCTTGCTGCTCGGCCCTAAGGCGAGGAAGTCAAGATAGGCCCTAAGGAATCTTGGCTAACACAATAGATGTGACACTAAGTTCGCCTTTGACTCGAGGTTTTAATGAAAGAGTGAAGTGACTGTTCTCGATGAGACTCCTAAGTAGACTGACTATTTCGCTGCTTGATTCTATCTCGAGGAGCGTCTTGGTCCGAAGAAGGGATGGAAAACAGCCGATTCAGTGCATTCTGGAACCGTGGGACCGCCGTGGTTTGTTCTTGGTTCCCGCGGTCCAGCCACGTTATCGGCACGTACTTTTGAGTTCATGGTCCGAAAGTTCTCTAATTCATGCCAACCTATGTTATCCTCTCCCTTAACCTCCTTGATGAGCTCCCATGGGAACATTCTTTACATGGACCGTTCCCATGGAATTACCATACTAAGGTTATTACTATCTTATTACTAACTTATACTAAGGAGGAGCTAGGTGCACGTAGGACCTGATTGTTTGTGACTCTCTAACAGGGCAGGGGCGTTTGGTGGAAATTCCTGGGGAGGAGGGGGAGTAGTTGCGTCGGACGTAACAGTATAATAATAAGAAAGTAAAGAAAACTGGAAATAAGTGTGTAAAAATTGAAAATAAATACAACGTATGCTTTAAGTTATTGCATATTATTTGATCCTTCAATGCAACGCCAGCTCCTAACCATCCGGATTATTCCTTCCGTTCGTCATCTTAATAAATAATTCTAAGAAGTCATGCACACTCTTTGTCACGTAGAAAGTTTAGGGGTAGGGAGAACGCTTTAAATGGCGGTTGCAACCCGTGTGACTCAGTTAAAAAATGGCTAAAGAGTTTTATATCCAATTGCTCTCAAAAGTATTTGTACCCATCGAATGGGTACAAGATGGGCTGCAACAGAGCACTCGTATAGCGGCCGAGAACACCCTACGAATGAGCAGTGCACTGAACCAGGTGCTCTGTATAATTGACATTAATGGCGTTACAGCCATAAAAGAAGTGCACGATAACGAACTTTGGTTCAGAAAAATATAAGGTAAGCATTGAAGAACTATTATAAGTTGTGACGTTATTATTCACGTCACAAAATTCCGAATGTAAAACTAGCGCATTTTAAATACGGGATGCATTACCATCCCTCGGGAGAGTCTCGAAAGGTACCGGCCAAGAACTCCAGGGTTCACGATTGTATTATAGTAGCCTAGAATTAATTCTTTCTGTTCCGTACAACTATTTCATGTATTCGCGTTTGACCACCACCACCATCACTGTCTCGCCGAGGGAGCAAAGAAGGAGCCCAGCCACGGCATACCATCGGCCGCAGTCTCGCTGAAAGGAAGTCGCCACCAGTCCCGCGAGGGAGCGTAGAGGCGCTTACCACCACCAGGTGCCCCCACCCCGCAGCTGACGGGCCCCGAACTAAGAGGGAGCCCGTGCAGTAGAAGACACCGCACCGGACCATCCCGATCT
>JARPRH010011981.1:0-12560 GCA_031763665.1 Calameuta haemorrhoidalis
TTCAGCTGGGCTCTGTCAAGCAAGGGCTGGTTGCAACCGTAATCATCTGAAATAACAAAACCATTGTTCGGCATCAGCCGCATCAAGTCGTCACTTAATGATTATACAATGACTCAGTTTTTCATGTTCGTCACATAAGCGCATTACGAATCCGAGGTACTTGAAATTCAGAGTAACGTAAGAAGAATCTTATACAATACTTCCAAGTAACAGGCTCACGAGAGCCTCATGATAATTTAAAGACTGTAAAGTGCATTCGTTCTAAATGGGCTTGGCCAGGTTTTGGCATTCGAATTAGTAAACAACATTGAGAATGTTAAAGCCTATCGACGCGTCATTCGCCTTGAAACGAAATAAATTCAAAAAGACACGTCTAACAACGATTACTCAAAATCAAATTAAAGACCATCAAGGGAGAGATAGGGCATTGTCAAGGAACGTAGGAATGTTCCCGTTATTCTCCAGACTGTCAGTTACGATGCGCCATGTTGCTTGAGTGGGCTTGGTCGGAACTCGAAAGAGTCACGCACGGGAAATGCCATGGCACCGCCAATAATATTTGATGACGTAAAGAATCGTTGCAGACTCACATGCTCTAGTTAAAGGGGCTCCTGCCACCGCGAACAGAAGAATTAAATATTTCAGAGTCATCATGGTAACATTGCCCTGATGAAATCCTGGTTACACCCTACAGAAGACGCGTTTTCTCTCTCACTGGACCGCGGTTACGTTCACTGACCGTCGCTCACTACGCAAGGAGCGTACTGACACATATCGCTGAATGAAAGACGCTTCCACTCGTAACAATATCGTGCGACGCCTTTAATATCGACTGAAGTCGGCGCGAATCGACCACTCGATTAGAATCGATACTCGCTGTCGGGTTCTCGAAGTCGAAGCGCTCTGGCGTTTAGTCCAAAGAACGGTAGATGGTAATGGCGTCGAGACATTATTTGCTGTAGAAAGATCGGTAAGGTAGAAACCGTTGGGTCGACCTATGTAACTAACTGCCTTTGACTACTACTCGCTGCCGTTGGCTGCGATTTGAAAATTTTCTGTCTGCGGTAATACAAAATAAAATGGCCACCAATGGATGCACCTTGTCTTTTGTCCAGTTATATCTCTGTTGAACGCAGACCTACTGTAGACTGTGAGTAACCTTGACAACTCGTTCCAAGTAGACTTCCAAGCCATACTTCATCTCTACGACGGAAAATCTATCCAATTAATTATAACCTTTTTTCTTGCAATTCATTAATCGACAATGCGCAATATTGGATTATGTATATCTACACGCATCAGGCAGTGCGTATTAATTAAACAGTGCTTGCGACAGAAAGTGATTAACGACGTTACATAGTTTCTCGACAAAAACATTCATTAGAACCTAAATTACTGACATTATACGAGACGCTACTAATTATGCGTTATTGAACATTCTAGAACGACACTGTGACCGTACGGCTTTGTATCATTAATATGGCGAGTTCTTCCACTTTGAAAATATTCATTTCTCTGCTGTTCTCACATTTTTTAAATGTACCTCTTTAATACTTTTTCTTATCTACCTCTCATAACTCACTGTCTTTTGTTTACGATTGTTCAACTTTTCGGAATATCTTGTTTTGAATTCATTGTTATCCGATTATATTATTATTATACATTCCACTGCGACTACTGACGAACGAAAAATGCGAACAGTAATTAGGCCAAGGGGTCTTTGATGAGGTTAGATTTCTCAAAAGTTTCTACGACAAAGTTTCTACCCCTCTATAAGTTTATACGTCTATGCATTGTCATCCATTAATAAATATTTACTCTCCGTCGGACATGCATACAGATTTCTATAGAGATGCAAGATCGAGCTAACAGCATTATCTCCCGCATGATGAAATATTTAAGCAAACCTTCGTATCCCGCCAAATCCAAGGATACAGTTACGCATCTTCTCTAATTTTACGTACAGAAAAAGATATGACAGATATCATCTCTCGTGTGTTGTGTCTACGAAAGGGAACTCCCCCATAACACACACTGAGTCTTCCTACGGCGAAACAAAATAATTTCTTCGTTTTCATTTATTTGCCACTCTTATGGCCTGTGTCTCACGTAGCGACGCATAAAAGAGTTCACGCATGAAAGCGCATTAAACGACCGCGCATATAAGACTGGCATAGCCGGCACCAGCATAAACAAAGTGATGAGCGAGCCTTGTACATACATATGTTACCGCAAAGACAGAAATGGACGTGACCTGTCTGCCCTTTGCATCATTATCAGTTCACCGATTGCCCCCGTGGAATAAACATTCAGTTATTGTTTATACGGACTATATTTAACCTGTTTTCCACATAAGTCAGACCAGCAGGAAGTATAAATCTTACAATTAGCTATCGTGTCGGCACAAGATTAATTCTATACGTATGTTTTAGGTACAGTCGGACCGCAAAGTCGAGGGGCCATTTTCTTGTGAGCTAAACTTGAGTCCCGTCAAAGTGGAATTGATGCCGCGACCAGACTATAGAACTGGGGGAGATACGTTATAACGAGTCTGTACGGTTAATATCCGGTTGGCGCCGTTCAACGGATTTCTTTATTTGACTTATCTTTTTTTTTTTTCAGTTCAATGATTATTGCCACACGCAACGCAACGACTTTTGCGCTGCTGATATTAGGCTCTTTTTAAATATACAAAAGTGTGTACAGCACACTGGTGCTGCTCGAGGCTTAACGAAGGAATCATAAATAAACAAGTCAACGTAGCAACCGTCATACAGTCATAGATATTGGCTTGTTTCATATATATATGTATATATATATATTTGTGCATGACGTCACGTGCTTTCTTTCTCCCGCTATTTACGTCATTGTACCTGATTAATAAACACATCATTAAGTGAGCAGCCACCTGTATCAATGAGATGCTGCGCGGGCATGTGTACCATTGCTATTCGAGGAGATGATCATTTGTCATTTATAAGGATTTCACAAAAGTTTGGAGAAAAAAGCAGCTAGTAGAAAATACCTGATTCAAATTGCGCGCGCTGGTGGCGCTGCATGCGGGCTTTCACGGCGATCCTTTGCTGCCTGGTTTTTTGCTAGCTTTTAACAAATTTCATAACGTGCGACGCATATTTTTTACGCTATCGAAATATCAATTGTTAACAATTTTCGTAATGAACTTTGACGGACTTTTTGTCTCTATATGTTTTTGCGACTATCGATATTCATAAGCCTTGGGTTATTTCTGATTTGTTTCGATTCGAGTATTGTGACTAGTAAAATTGTTATGACATCGTGTTTCTTAATTAAATTTAAATAATTACCCAACATCAGTCTCGTTATCTATGCTCGATAGGCGATATCGAATTTTCATGAGATCGACTACCATTAATGGCTAGTTTGCATCGCAATAGACTCGCGTCTCCTCGTATGTGAATACACTTAACATTATAATTAAAATTCTCTTAATCAAACGCCGCGGAATGGTAAAATAATGCGGCGACATTTTTTGTCCCGATGCAAAAATCGCAAATGTCTCTGATGAATAAGACGTAACAGACATCCTACACGACATCACGTGTCGAGGATCGTGAAAATAGCGATGACCAATTACCATCATTACATTTAGCGACTATCGATTACCAATTTATTGTATAAAAAATTATTTTCCTGCTATTCCAGTAGCGTACTGACTAACGTAGAAACTTTGAAAAAAAAGGCCCTTAGCGTCAGGGCATTGATTATACGTATACAGTGATGAATCAAATTAAGGTGTATAATGTTACTATCGTCCTAGAATTAAAAGATTAAATCTTCCTGAATTGTATAATAAAATTCGCAAATCGAGTAATAATTGAAGCGGGTTGCGTGACGCACGAAATAGATAATAAATATCTACCGATAAAAAAACTTAAGTTCTCCTGTACTAAATTTAGCTGGTAAGGAGCTTTGAATCTTGAATAAATAAAATATCTGAAGAGTCATCCTCGTCCCGTAGCTGCGTCGTGCTTCACGGATTGATCAAGCTCGGTGGAAGGTAAGAGCGAAACGATGTTGAGAATAAACGTTAAAACCGGTCAGGGAATTCCCGCGGCCGATCCTTAGCGCAGGCAGCCTGCCGGCGCTCGTATATCCTTTAACGTGTCTCGCGTGCTTCGTCTGCTGCCCGTGTTTTTCAGGGCGCGCGTGGCGTCGCTCAGTACTGCTTACATTAGCGTCTTGTCGTGGAAACTTGATATACCCGTTTCCGAGAGGAACGAGCATTTTATAACGCATAGTCGACCTTTTCGTGCCTGTGAGAAAAGCTCCGCGTAATATTACAGAATCAAAGGTACCGCTCGACGGACTATAGGATTCCGATAAAAGTTTATTAAGAAAGGCAGTCTCCATGCAGCCCACTCTCTAATTTCTACACTGGGCTATTTCTGCGAGGTTATTTCAAGGTGGACTTTCTGCTGTGTAGTATCTCTTCTTTTGCTCGGAATCCAATGCCCGGGGCTCCATAGATGTGTTGCTACGGGGCTGTAGATATTTTTCAAATTTTTCTTACCCCCTGCTACGAGGCTTTCCTTCACTTTTAGTAGGTCAACGATAGTATTTAGCCAATCGATACCTGAATCTCCATATACCTGTGGGTCCTGATAAGATAACGCATTCCTTGGTGCTACGTCACGGTTGGATTATTTTTCTGAAGGTCAAAAGGCACGAGCAGCTCCACTCTCGCGTTTATATGTAACGTGGAACTTTCTCACGGGTTCGAAGTGTACGCAGTCGATGTATCGACATCGCGTGACACTCGGCAGACCTTCGCTGGTGGTCTCGCTGGCTAGTCGGGTGAGGCTTCGCTCTCGTTCTCTGCACACAACCCATTAAACCAATAAACGCTTAAAAGGGTCAAATGGGAAGACAATGCATTGACTAATGTCACGGCGTTACGAAGTTCCGCCATCTTGCTTTGCTCAGCTGCTCCGAAAATACATCGAGGCGTAACTGTACGAACTGCGTAACGACGTTCGAATTTTAAACACTCTACTAAAAATCCCGGCCGATTTCATAAGCGCGACTCCTGCCACGTAAGTTCAAGGTTTCTACCTATAAATAAATAGTGTGATCTGACTTTTGAAAAAATCTCTTATCATTCTTATTTATAATATCGTGAAATACGACTCGACTTCCAGAGTCCGTTTTATGCATTTCGCGTAGATTCAAGGCCGTAACGTCAAAACAGATTGCCTTATGACATAAACGTCATTAACCAATCATAATTCTCATGTAGGCGTCCTTACGATTTGGATAAGCAAACGCCAATTAAATCTTTATTCGCGTGGATATTTTGACTGGAACATTCCAGACGGAAATTTTTAAACCGCAGTGCTTCCTCTCGGTTGTCTTCGTTACGTGAGGTCAGTGACTCATTAAATGTGGGATATGGTTAAAATTTACCCATAGGACGAGCTACGTGTGAAACTGTTTTTTTTTTATGCCAATAGCGAGTGACGTCTCGCGTCGTTATTCGATAAACACGTTGAATCTCCATAGCAACCGAATCAACTGCGCAACTAATATTTCCCGCTAATAATTTTATAAACGACTGTTTGATTCTAATGTTTACCAAAATTCCTAACTACGTTTCCCATATTAATGTAACGTCGTCATAGATACGTCACAGCATATATTACAAGCGTCGTCATCGTCATCGTCATTAACACTCGAGGATCGACTTTTCAGAGCCTAATCTTCATTAGCCAGTTGTTCTATGAAAATCGGAAAATCGTGTCGATTAATCCTTGAAATTTTTACTGCATGCGGAAATCGTCCTTTGAGCTACAGATAATTGACGTGTGGATCGAGCTTAAATATTAACTGGAAGAGCAGCTCAGTTCCGTCGGCTCCGTCGTAGAACAAGCACACGTGTCATTTTCCTGTATATTTTTCGAACTGTAAATCGTGAAATTACGAAAGATGGCCGAAGAGATTGTTAAAGGCAGAATGAGTGAAATTAATGTATCAGCCTATAATTACAATGTCGCGACTTACCACGGAAATGTACTATGGACGAGCGAAGTGGTTATGCGAATGTGGATTCCCGATGTCTCATTAGAGAGAAATATGGATGTGTAAAACGCGTTAAATTATTAAAGCAAAAATTTGTATTTAAAGAGAATTCGGGGAATTCCTTGAAAAATCATATGCGTATGTCTGTTTACTGAATGTCGTTAGTGTTCTCTTACAATTAGTTGGACCTCTGACGTCACGGACCATCCCCCAGGCTGACGTTCCTTATGATAACTGCAAGTCACCAAAGTATGTCGTGCCTCTTTATCTCTCAAAGAACCAAGTAGACGTACTTTCTCTCTTTCTCTCTCTCTCTTTTTTTTTCTTCACCTACATCCACTGCACAGTCGACTAGAAGCTCGTAATAAAGCAACTAGAATGTTCTTTCTAGACGCATGGGCGACATCTACGTTGCCCGAGATATTCGTGGGACTCGAAGGGCCGAGTAGAAACCTGTTCCCCTGGTTGGCGAAGCTCCTGCCTCTGGAAGTACCTGCGGGCGGCGTATTTTTTGCACGAAGTAAGAAGCGCTGACGTTTTTTTTCCAATTCCAGGTAAATTGCTAGGAAACGTGCGTGCGAGATAGTTCAACAGTTCATTCGCGTCACTGCCACGTGAGTCGATTGCAGTTTCAAAGATGGCAATTAGCGAATCGTTGCACCTGTGTGATCCAAATCGCTGTCGTGCCTCGCAGGTAAACTTTACGCACGTTACGTTGGTATGCGACGACGTCAGCGGAAGGTCACGAGGAGGCGCGCGCGCGCCTATAAAAGGCGGCGGCGCGGCTCGAGCCGGCATTCGAGAGATACCGCTCGTACGGTGAACGTGGTAGATCGTTCAGCTAGACACAAGCTACACGTTGCTAGAGTCCGTGTGAGAAACTTTAAGGGCAGTTCGCATAACAGTCTCAGAGAGAGCATTGGATATTTACCTTTGAGGCGAAGAGGAGACCAGAGTGAGTTCAGTGAGAAAAGTGATTGATCAGTGAAGATCATCAACAAGGAAGGAACGCGAGGATATTTTTGAGTACGTAAAGGCAGTACCAATACTCAAACTCAAAATGTACACCAATCCGTTCAACCGCAAGCACAGCACGATCCGCCAGGTGCTGGATCGACTTCTGGATCCCAGCAAGAAGCCTATCAGAAGGTCCGAGAGCGTCTCCAGCTCAGGCAGCAACAGCTCTAATGGCAGCGGCTCCTTCGGCGGTTCATCGCCGACCCAGAGCCGTCGTGGGATTCTGCAGTGGGGCAGGAAATGAGAGGAGTCATCAAGGAAGAGCTTTCTTGCTTTGAAACGTAGGCCAAGCTGGTAGAAAAACTCGTGAAGAAGATCGCCAGTCATCTGAAGGCAGCATCGAGACCTGTTGAAAGCGTTAAGAAGCCATACTTACTTTCACACGTTTCACATTCGCATCTCCTGACGACTTCAGGCAGAATGAAAGACGTACGGGAAAGCAGTTTCCAAGAGACTCATCTTCATCCTGTTGCTTATGGGAGACGTCGTCCTGGACGAGAGGAGGTCGTACTCCGGCACAGTCCAGGAGACGGGAAAAACGTTGGAGCTCCAGTTGGAACGACGGAGAACGAAGAATAAAGAAATCCTGAATCTTGAAAGTGGCTTGGGCAGCCATTGACACGCGCAGCGACAGTTCTTGCCAGCGGGAGCTTCCCTTTTATTTTTATTTTTTAATTGTTTACTTCGCTCATTCTTATGCTTGTCTCATTCTGCGGCGGAAGTATCCGTTTCACGATTTGCTATTAACGTGGCTTCCACGCACGATGACCCAGTCCATTTATAACAACGGTCAATTTCACTTTGATTGAATTATTCGTTATTGCGCCATTGTCATTATCCATTAAGGAGGTGAACCAAACAACACGCCTACATTCGTCGTGAATCGCGACGATTATTAGACGCTATAAAAATGCCATATATTGGACGTAAAAACCCTAAGGAAACTCGTTATAGGTCGCACATTGTGGACGCATAAAAGCGATCGTAATAGGAGATAGACTAATCAGGGTTCATAAATGCGATTCAGTCTTTAGATTTAAGTTGCTAGTCAAGAATCAGTATTAGTCGATTAATCGTTATAATTAGGTGTTAATCGTTGCCACGATATCGCCATTGTAAAAGGAATAATTTCTTGTTCTTTTTTTCCTACTTCATCGATTATCACAATAAATCTATTTATTCGCCAATGTCAATGATGCTTTTCAATTGTAATTTTTCACCTTTCCCACAATCTGTCCCATCTCATTAATATTCTTATCTGAAATTCTGCACCACCACACATGCTTCAGCTTTGGATGCTTAGTTGGGTAAATATAACGTACATAAACATCCCGAAATATGTGCAAACCAAAAACGAAAGGAAAAATTCGGTAAAAGAGTTCAAAGTACTGGAATTTAATTGGATACAAATTTATTCATAATATACCTGTAATTAGTGGATGATAAGATTGTCGAATTTTTCATCCTCAAACTTTTTTACGTGAAGATAAAAAGATGGGGCGGGGATGGTATAGATGAGATGTACGTCTTCTTCTAAGAATGAATATATTAAAAATGTCAGAAGACATATTGACTAAGGGCATGACCTCCGTTTTCAGCATAAACTCGCGAAATGGGCAACTCGTAAATAAATATTAGTCAAAATAACTATTTGCCAAGAATTAGTACTATTGAGTTATCTTAAGTTGGTACTATTTCAGTTGTCTTCTCCATTGTCCCTTTCGTAGCCGCCATGAAAACTCAACTCACGTGCTAGGGCTGATTCTAATTTACTTATTGTTAAATGTCTCACGCTTGCACTGCGACTCCTCCCACTGTGTTGAATCAGTCACTCGACATTGTTAAACGAGTCTTAAACGAAGAAGAAGCCGGAGGCTATTTGAGGTCGAGCTAATACATGTTTTCCGGGAAATATTAATATCCATAAATTCGTTCTGCACAAGCGACGTTTTCTTGGATCTCTTTTGCTGATTATTAGCAGTACTTGCATTAAATGCGTATGAACTTCACTTTATGGACTTCTTGTCAAAACTCATGGTCAGTCTCGAAAATGCGTGTGTAGACTTCCTCTGAAATTCCTTCGCTTTCATCCTGGTGGCCGTGAGAAAAAATTCTGGGCAAAACCCAGGGAATCCCGTGGATACACTTACCGACAGGGGAATTACCGACAGAGTATTAAACGTACGAAGTGTCAGTTTGTTTCTTTAGGGCAGTCCAGCGGAGGACGAAGGTCTTTTACGTCGGGAAAAATTGCCGATCAGGTTTGATACGAATTATTAAAGTGGGTTTCCTTATTTAGTGAAAGAGAATTTAGCGTACGCAAAGTTATGTGATCGATATACTAGACTGACGTCTTATCAGCTGACTCTCCAATAATAGAACGCAGGGTGGCCTTATTAATGGCGTGTCACGAAAATGACATTTTGAGCCTGCTCTGGTGGCATGAGTGAAACCTACTTTGAATTTTTTACACGTCCCGTTAAATTATTCTTTCTATTATTAGCTAGCACCTTCCTGACAATAAACACATTAGGCGCAATTAATATTCGTGAACAATAACTAGTCCTTCGCGATGGTTATTCACGTACGGTAGTCGGGTACTTGGCATTGCGACGTTTCCTTTTGGGTAAGCCTAGGCGTGCTATTTTTAGCTCATTCGCGAACGAAAATCGCATTCCAAACAGCCCAAGTTTGTCGTGGCGATTCAAAATCGGGAAATTAAGCTGGGATGTGTCCTGCAGAGGGCTAACCTATGATTTTCAGACTGGACGAGTATCCTATTTTCATCCTACATAGCCTTACGTTTAACTTTATGCTACTCGAATCGAAAGATCGTTGCATTTTCACGTGTCTTTTATTGCAAATAAATATCTTATCAGCTTAGCGTTATTAACATTTATAAACTCGACTGCGATCAAGAACTAATTACGATTAAACTAATTACAGTAATTTGATTAAGGATATTAAGACTAAACGTACCATCGACGGGCCATTTGACACATTTAAAGCCAACAATACGTGTATAAGAATTTATTAATACGTATTAGTGTTAAATATACATGTTTAGGTTAATAAGAACTGTCTCAACAATGTGCCGGATACGTAAAGCGCCTGTCTGAAAGATATGAATAAATTATCAACCAGCTGTTCTAACGTTACATAAAGTCATAACGATATTAATTTAGCAGCAGTTTATCGAGGCAACGAGTATTGGCAGAATGTGAATCTTTTTTTTTTTCGTTACTTTCTTTTTAACGAACCAAAAACCTAGAACACGTGATTAAAGAAATTCAAGGTGACGCAATTTTAATTTTCACAAAATTATATGCAGATATTTTGTTTCGTCTTTACCAATAATGAAAATTTTTTCATCTCACTCAGTTACAAGGACTAAGATTCTTATCTAGAACACGCATTTCGCGGTGATCGAGAATCTGTTATATAAATGGATGCTGGAGAGAACCTCAGGTAAATGGAAAATTACTATGTAGCTATAGGCCAATGAAAGGATGAAATAAGGGAGGAAAGGAGAACGAAGACTGAAGTAAGTTTTTCTGTTTCAGAATTCCGTATAAACGACGAAGGAGAGTCATTAAGAGAAAGCCACAGTGAGATAAGAGATATCGTAGATCGTCTCTCAAGTTTTCTTCCATTGTTACTTATCAAAACGGAAGAAACCTAAAAATCAGGCGACTCTGCGTCGCCATGGGATATTTCCGAGTTAACTAAGTTTATCTTCTCAACCGTGAGTTCCAATCTCTTGGAGCCAAATTAAATAATAAAATTTCACCAAACTCAAGATGATAATACTCCATGGACCGTATCCCTGAAAAGTGGCAAAACAAGGCGACCTCTTTTTTTCACAAGAGACTGTAAATTGGTTGGTAAAAACATTTATGCTCGACTGATTTTTTTGAATCATTTTTTAATCAACAAACGACGCTAATCAATGTTTGACGTTTTGTATTAAAAAAGAAAAAAAAATAGAGCAACACCGAAGAACAAACGACTTGGTCAGAAGCAAAAACAATTCCATTCCAAGGAGCAATTATCTTCTATCAGAGTAATAAGTCCCTGGTCGTACGAGCATTCCTTTTTATTAAACTCTTCTTAGAGTTAAGAGCCGCACTAAATTGACCACAGAGGGACACGTGTCTCTAACTATTCTTAACGAATCCCTGAAATTGATGGACAGAAGAAGGAATAACAAAACCGCAACTCACTCTTATCTTAAAAGGAAGGACGATCTAAGGATCTCAACTGTACAAGAAGAATATAAAAAAGAAAAACGAGTAATCTTATAGGCAACGCTGATACTTTTTCCCCCGGATTGACTTTATCTCCTAGAAGACACAACTACCAGTACAGCGCTGAGATTAAATTATGTAAAATCCGTCAACCTACGACCCTCGCGTTATTTATTACCGCGAGAAGTTCTCAACCATCGAACATCCGTTACTGAATCGCCGTCTGACCTCAACACGACGGCCATTAATGTTGATTGAAGCAAGACGCTCATGGTGAACTGGTAATCTATCCAGATCAGACTTCACGTTTCTGTCTGTTATATCCACAGAACTTTCCTCAAGGTAAGACTGTCAAGTGTCTCCATCTGGTTTGCTGTGTCTTAACCTTCGCTTGTCTCTTGCAGCCCCAACCAACCCGAGGATCCTCGTTGGGATGTAAACACGGAAATACTTCCTGAGTCAGAAATTCTGTGTTCATAGAATAAGGATAACTGGATAGGATATAAGTTTATATAGAAAGGAGCGCCTGTTGACTTTGAATCATTTTGAAATTCCGTGAAGGCTATTGCGTCGAATTACAGGAAGTACTCAGGTAGTCAGACATATGACATGGAAGATATATTTATGTTCCATTTAGGAATCGACGACCTTTGCCGGTATATTGCCATTAAGACAGTAGGCAAATAAATAGAGGCTGGGTTCAGTGACTGATCGTTTCGCAATGCCATAGCCTTGTCCGTCTGACAGTTAGGGCTGTCAATCACGTGGATTTATCCAATTAAGAACTCCCTTTTCTTCTTTCTATTTTTAAACTCACCTCGGTATTCCTTATTCCACCGGGAAGGCCGAGCTTCAGAATTATTTATTGGGTTTTCAAAGACTCCTTAGGGATTGCCTGTCTATGAGGTTCGTGTATAAATACATATTGTTATGCGTGCATGAGAGTTCATTCAATCGTTGAACTTGACTGAATGAACGATGAGAAATATGTCTATTCTATAATTTATTATTATTATGATACTGTCACTAGCCCTGAGTTTATCGTCCTTCGAGTAACTAAATGGTGCTGTAAATACAGTTTACACCGAATTATCTGATACCCTGCAGTAAAAATAGTTCACTGGTTTCTAAAGTGGGTCGTGATCGAGGTTAACGCTATCTAGGTACAATTCCATCCTGATTTCCGGTCTCGCGGAAATTCCTTGTGTTGACGTTGGTAAAGATGTATGGAATGCTTTT
>JARPRH010011988.1:0-12558 GCA_031763665.1 Calameuta haemorrhoidalis
AATTGATGCTATTTCTTCAAGTGGAAGGAAAGACGCGTTGCATATTGCATCTGCATTCACGTTGCATTCTGAATATCCTGGATGGATGCATCCCTAGGGTCGAAATAGTTGATGCAGAAAAACGCATGTAACTACTCGTGAAACTGCTTGTATCTTATTTATTATTCAACGTGTACAAACGAGGGTAAATTGGTCGTATAATAAATTTGATCGTTATACGTTAACAGATATATTGAAATTTACCATATGAATTTGATTAATCTAGTAAATTTTGATCGAAGAATTTATTCGTAATGTCGTCAGGTGGTAGAAATGTAAATTTCAAAATTTATTAACTACGGTTATGCGCTCGATAGTTATTTTTTTTAGAAAATTATTTTACACTGAAAACGTAAATGTGGATCATGAATTTTGTTAGAGGTAGAAGAAGCGGGAATTTCAAACGCGAAGATAAGTTCGTGCAGTTGGCGGGAGAGGGCGATGAATTTGAAATAATCCGTTCCTCCATTAGGTTGGCTGGCGGTCTTGAGTTAAATTCGACTTTAATGCTTTTATCTTAAAGGGAAAGCATCAGGAGCGGCCACCACTGCTGTCCCTGTCAGGCGCCGCCGCCGCCGGTTCTGGTCACGACTTCTCCTAGTGCAAGAATTATCCGCCAGAGTTCGCAGCCCGAAGCTTCTGCCTGTTGTTGCTCAGGATGTTGCTGCTCCATGCACTCTGGGGCAGCTCCAAGTGCTGCCTCCTTGCGGCAGCTTCGGGAACCTGGCGATGGAATTGCCGGCATCGCTGCCGACTCCTTGCGGATCAACGGCGGAATACGGCAATTTCGACAGGTACGTTGACCGACGTCTTGCTGACTAAAACCAACTTGATTCAACTGTCGAACAAGAAATTCCCTGTTTCTTCATACGGTTTTATTAGTTGAGCATTTAACGATTTTCTGCTTTAGTTGCAAACTTTATTATTTATTACCCACTCGAGTGAATTACTTGTCAGCATTTTTTTCATTGTGGAAAAGAATCGCGTAGTTTGAATTTTTTTTTTGTGTCACAATAATTTACTTACCTTCTAACAAGGATCAGTGAATAGTTCAAACACGACGATCACAAGTGATTCGATTATAAAAATTTCTCATGACTCTAATGTAAATATGAGTATTAAATGATTATCGTAAAAATAAAAAAATGCTAGTATCGATCATAGAATAAGAACAAATTCGAATATACATATGGATAGTAATTTTTGTACGCTTGATTTTTAACAAGGATCGTACAAGTATAAATTTTTATATTTTCGGTAAATCCGTTTCTTTTCTCTTCGGCCTCGTTTTCGGGTCGCCGAACGGTCCAAAAGATAAAATGAAGTCGAGTAAACCGAATCGCCCGTCATTACGTGGAATATCTCTTTTTATTATCGATAAGATTTCACGATATACCTTCTTCCGGAGAAATGACAATGGCTTCCAAATTGATACGCACAAGAATTTAGGTTAGGTTGCGCGAACAGCAATATTTCTCATAAATTTCTATTTTCACACATTCGTCACTATTTCAATCTATATTATACACAATTATCATTTTGCTATATTTTGTGCTTCCTCTATATTTTTTTCACAACAAAAATATGTAGAGCAATACACGACAATGATATTAAAAAATTTCTTTCTCAAAATGCACCCAATTTATGCATATTTTTATTATGCCTTAAAAAAGAACGAGATCTGCGCTACCAACCAGAGCATACAAAAAATTGTCATTGTCCTTTCTCATAAAATTTTCGAAATTTTCAAAATCTTCATCAAAGCGAAACAAAAGGTCTTTAAAGTTTCTCCAGGTTCGTTTTTCATTATCTTGATTGCGCATTATAATAATAATCAATTCTTCATCTCGTTATCACGTAACGTAATAATATTACTCGACGTTCGACAATCAAAAAATACCACTGTAAAGGTGAAACTGGAAAAATAGTTTGTTTCCCATAAAAGCGCCATTGACAATCGCAACAAACCAAATGGATCAACCTTCCACGATGCACTATTGTATAAAACGAAATGTTTCAAAAATGAAATATTCTCAAAATAATATCACCCAGGTAGGAGATGAACAATTGCGCCAGTGACGGACACCCTTAGGGATTTACTGCGTGCAAAAAAGACCAAAATACGATTCCGCATCAAGTATCCGCAAATGGACCAGATAATTTATCAAAAAAAAAAAAAAAAATTTGTTGCTGTCTGAAAAAGACCAAAAATATATACCTATATATAAAACGCAAGAAATGATGCATTTAAAAAATATCATCCCAATTGTGCGATTTGCTGAAGACTAAAATCCCAATCAGCTGATCCAGTTCAAAGAGAATCTAATTTTGAGTCTCTTTCCTTTTGCACTTCGCACACAACTATAATCCAAAGATTTTGATTGCATCGGAGGATTTATGAAATACGTAGACAAGTGCACACGTGGTCATACTTATGTATACCTACCATATACATGTGGATGCATCAATTGCACATATATAGATGCACCCGTTGACCCACTAAGTCTAACAAATTCACCAGCACGAGTTGCTCTCATCCGGCTGAGTATTTTTCTCATAAAATTAGAGCTTGGCCATATTAAGGATTACACGGGAGGGTCGAGCACGAGTGTTCACTTTAGTTTTTAGTTTCAGTCGCTCGTAATGGGCCTCGCAATGGCGCCGTATTAATTTTATAAAAGATACATTTTTTCCTCTGAAAACAAAAGATACTCATCACTAATTATAATATTAAGGGATGATTTATGGTTAGAAATCATTAAGATTTTCAATCTAAATAATGGATATTACGAAGATGCAATTAAATCGTGGCTTTAGTTAAGTTATAAGTTGTAATTTATGTGCAGTATCGTTTGAGGCACGTAACCCTGTCTCTTTAATCATCTGAGGTAATAAGGTTAATTTTGAAGAACAAAAGACGACGCTTTAGCCCCCCTTCCTCCCTCTCCCCCCTTTCACTGTCATCCTTCATCAACGACAGGACTGAAAATTCCTTCAAGAATTTTCGTAATGTCACTCCTGTTCGAAATAGATTATCCTTAATAATTTGAATTGTTTAATTATTTTTCACGCGTGTTTTTTATTTTTATTTTTCTTTTTTTTAAGTCGTGAAAATTTCTTTTCTTGTCACATAAATGCCCGAGTCCTTTTTCGTGACGTATTTTATTATATCTTGTCCAATTATAGAAATGCTCATCTCCACTGCACAGACGTTGCGAAGTCCCGGAGTAGCCGACTTTGCTAAGTTAGCCGAGAACATTTTTCAACTGATTCTCAGTCTGCATTGCGGTATAAGCAACACATTCGTTAGCCTCGATGCAAAAGCCAATAGAAACTTCGACAGGCTCGTTATACTTTTTCGATTTTACTTGCATGTACGTATAAATACATATGTACAAAAGTAAGAGCTTAATTCGACTCTGGGTTGAATTGACAGATAATTTAAAAATTACGCGATGTACACTGGGCCCAAGGACTCCCGACCCAATTTCAAATGAATAAATTCTTCTTTGACACTATAGTCCTATTTATCCGAAAGATTTTTATCTACACTTTAGTCTTTTTATTTTTTCATTCGGCGACATGCAACTCGAATGACAACGCAATATTTCCCACTGATGTTTCAGACTATCGATTAAAGTTTGTCCAGCTTGCAGGGTTGAATATCGCAAAAAAAAAATCGAAAACCGATATGACAAAGACGCAATACATCGAAGCACATCGATACAGTGACAAGTCGCGTTTAGTCAAAATGAAAAAAAAATCCAATACAAAAATAAAAAGTATCCAATAAATATTTACATGTACACAAAACTGTACGACAGTGTTTTTTTTTAATTCCACAATATTTTTATTCTAGTTTTACTTAAAAATCAATTAAATCATCCAACACGTAATTTGCATCCGATAAGGAAGATACACAAAATTTGCAATAATATCAATCATATAAATAAAAAGAACCACGAACCGTATTGTTCGCATAACATTTCTGGGTTCGAAAAATAAAAATGGCCTCTTTTAGTTCGCGATGCTTTCAACCGTGTTCACCTATGTAGACCGACTAACCAAAGACACCAGGAGGGTCGACGGCGGCGACTTCTTGCCTGGTTGGAGGAAAGTTAACGAAGGACTTTGTTAATTAAATTATCTCTGAGGAGTAGTCGAGAAAGTGACGCAACTCGCAATCAGTCATTCGAAGGAGATTTTGCAATGGGCCGCCCGCCCGCAGCTTGTTCGGCACTCGAGCTGCTTGCTGCTACCAGGAGTAGAACATTGCTACTCTAATACGGTATACCGCTAGCAGTGGCATCGCCACTTCAGGACCCCATTTATTGCCGTCAGCTTTTGGCGCATTTCCAATAAGCTACAATCGCCCTAGTGGTCTCGTGTAAACTACCATATCGCCATGGGATACCCTGCTGGATCCAATGTCGACGCAGCTCGTTTGAATTCTCCTGAAATTTTACCACTTCAAAGGGAACCGAGTATAGGGATAGTACCCTATAACGTTATAACGTACAGACTATAGAGTCCAAAGCATAGAATATAGAGTGCACTGCAATATAGTCCAAATTAATAAAAAGAAAAATTTAATTTTGCTCAAGTTATTTAGACGATTCTTTATCGCCGTCAAAGTTCGCCCGACGAATTCAAGTTCTAAGACCGAACTGGAGAAATAAAATGATTTGGTGCCAAAATGAAACGACAAGTCGTCACGTAAATTTACATAGTGAACTTCAAGCTCGAAAGTCTTTTTGCTTCTATGATTTCAGTTCCGAGTACCTTATTTATGTAGTTTCCACATAACGTCGGTTAAATCTACTCGATGCAAAAAAAAGAGTTGGTCGTAAAAAAAATATTTGCTCCAAGAAAATTTCCCAATTTTTTCTCCACATAAACAAAAAGCTCCTCTTATCTCCTACGCTCGATCTGGCTTTTCGAATGAAATATTTAAAGCACACTCTTCGTAATGCGCAGGATAGCCAACCTAAAATTCTAATCTCGACCATGAAAATTCAAGCTCGTAAAGTTTTGCGCTATCGTGTTTCATCGTTATCAACCGTAACGTGACCGTGATAACCCTTTTCTCCGTTGCATCGTAAAGCACAGTGAATCATTATCATTATGCAACACGTGGCAATTAATCAAAAAGGGTTTTAACCGTGCACGTGTTCGCATCGGTACTGCCAGCCGTGCTTGTTAGGAAATTTGCAAATTTCATATTTGCACTGCTGCCTCGATAACGCGACTTTAAATTCTATTATACGAAATTCCTATTCTACGCAAGCTTCGAGCGGGTCCAGTTGGCTCTCGAACTTTAATTAAGATCGAATAAAAATCCAACGTCAATTTCGACGCGAGACTCCAGGTAATTCAGTCGGTGGCTTCGAAACGCGTTACAAATTGCTTCCGCGTTGCGTCCGCCACGTTGGCTGCAGTTGCCGTGTGGCAGGGTGCGTCGTGGTTTTACTACAACAGCAGCAGCAACAGCAACAACAACAACAACAAGTACAAGCTGCGCTCTTTGATGCTTCTTATGGGAATCCCGCAATAGCGGTTGCGGTTACTTTGGGTTAATTAACGGACTGCGCTAATCAACCTGGCAATTTACGGACGAACTGCTTCTCAGGTCGAAGTTTACACTGGGCTGCTGTATGTTTGGCATTTGCACTGCAAAAAAGACATTTAACCATATTCGAGCAATATTTTGTTTTTACATCTGGTCTATGAAAAAAAAAAAAAACCATAATAAGGATTATGCTGTCAATCTGTCATTAATTTTGATTATTTATGCATTTTTTGGTCTTTACTCGATATGATCCTTTAAGGCTGGAGCTGTCTGGGTAATTAGACAACTGACCGATGTCAGTCCCACTCGACAGGCAGCGCTTTAATTACTTCTGCCGTTATAATCGACTGATCCCACGCGTCCCCCTATAAGGTTCAATTAACGCAAAACCTGGCGTCGTGTGGACGCGGCCTAATTTACCCTGCGAGTCTTCGTAGGACGTGGAAGTGCGTCTTTGCGGTCGTCCAGTAGCATTGGGAATATTTGGCCTCGGACGCGTCGCGCTGTATCAACATGCGTGCGTCTGTTACACGTGTTGGATGGTTTATCAAATATTTATTACATTCAAGTTTTATACTTATCGCGTTTCTGATGGTAAAGAAAATTCGGAATTTTGTGTTTTGATTATCTTTTTTTGATAACCTTGAAAATTCGTACTAGCTTCGATAACCTTTGTTTTTGTATGCTTTTTGATAAATTTTAAAATTCCTATCAAGATTCTGACATCGTCACGTGTCGGCTATGCACACTGGGTGCATCTGACAGCTCATAACCTTCAATGCCTCTATACGCGCACACGTGCTACGTGTGAGATAGACCTCCGATATTCGGAAATCGCATCTGCTGGATATAGTGCATTCGCTGATACGAGTTATACTGCATTAGTCATCGAATTCCGGACGCATCAGAAATTGCATAATATACCAAACACATTGACAAAGGCCTTGATTGGTACTGGAAACAATTTGAAAAAATATTTTTACGATATTTCGCCAAAGTTGCTTGGACCTGGCGAATTTCAGTTTTTCATTATTCCACATATTTTCCCATTAATTATTATTGATCCCCGCATTATATTCTGCACGTTTATCCTTTAACCTTAAAATTCGCTTATTTTGATATCAATTTTTTTTTTTTATTATCATGCGAGGCCATATTAATCGACGTATGTTTTTTTTTTCCGCGATAAAATAATCCTCCATAAATATTTGCACAGTCGTGCAGTTGCAAACTGATATTTGCCAGGATATTCGAAATTCGATGCAATCAAATGCCGCTTTATGGATTTATTGCAAAAAAATTGACCATCGCTAAATAATGAAATTCCAATAACAGTTACATTGATAGTTTACACGTATTTCCATGTTGATGCGCGAATTTACTAAATTTCCTAATAAACCCGCGTTAAACTCCAGGCATTTTTCCTTTCATTTTTTTTCTATATTCAAAAGCAACCTTGCATTTGCAAATTAAAGTAGCATCCGATAAATTTTTTAAGCATACATTTAACGCGTGCAATAAATTTTTATTAGCTTGTAAAATTATTTTTACATCTTGTTATCCCCACTAAACAATATTTTCATTTAACTAAAAGCACACCAAGGTAACGCCCATTTAATTAACAGAGTTGAAACGATACTAAATGCCATTTGTCATGTCACGCATAGATCCTTTCATCGCGAAGGATGAATACTCATTAACGCGATAAAAGAAAAGCATTAAGATGAGTACCGAACACGAAACAAAAATCATTCATCGCACCGCGATAGTAATAATTTTGAAAAATTTAACCCATAAGTTTGACAATGTCACAGTACTTGAAAAAAAAAAAAACAGTGGAATTGTCATACCGGTTGACTGTCTAGTAAAGAATAATTATTGTCCGCACTTGGAATAAATTGTACCTGTATTTATGTTGAGTAGGTCATTTATAAGTCCAGGGAAAAAAGGTGTCGGTTAAACTAAGAATAATATCAGTATCGTACCGGGCGCGGTTCAAGCAAAAACTGTTGACAACATAAGGTCCAACTTCAGGCATAATGCGAGAGGGTAGACTGGCTCATTGTACAAGAAGAAAATATTGTAGATAGAGTGGGCGAGGCGGCAGGGGGGAGGAAGCTGAGCGAAGATAAGTCAGTCAATTATCTTCCATCGCTACATGAAGATTAGGCAGGAGGGAAGTTGAGGTACGGAGCCAGTATATGGGCGACAGGGATTTGAATTGGTACCCCTGCGGGGAAGATTTTCCGCCAAAATCATAAGGGTAATAAGGTTCAGGAGAGTTCGCTTTATTTAGCTGAAATTGTACCAGATAACGACCTTTGACCTACCGCAGAAGTTCTCAGTTCTCAGACTCGCGTTTCTACATTTATACCTGCTATTCGGAAAATTATGATCAATTTCCGGAATTAGTGTAGCAATGATTGTTTACGAAATTCCATGCCGGACGTATAAGTACGTGATAAATATATTCTTGGAATTTTTGGAAAAAGGATAAAAATTTTTATCTTTGCGTTTGGTATAGCGTGGAATGATTTTTTAATGTTAGTTCGGCAGTTTGCCGCGTGGCTTCGCTCGGCAGGAAAGTTTGCTCGCCGGGTGAGAGGACGAAGGATAGGAAAATAGATGAAAACGTAAAGAGAGAATATATAGATATATATGTGTACACGATCGCGTAACGTCGACTTGTACGTTTTGTATAAAAGGAAATGGAAGCGAGAGTGTTCGTGGGAGCTTTTACACGGGAGCGAGCGAGAGCGACTGCAAGGAGGAAGAAGGGGCGAGAGAAAGAGGTGGCTGGCTGAAAAAAGAATGTCGCTCTGGGAATCTTACTGCCGCGAGGGAATAGGAAGAAAGTCGAGTTTTCATGGCGCAGTCGCCATGCCGGCTGTGATACTACAAATCGACCGCGACGGATCTTACGTGCTGTGCGAGTCGGAGAAGGACGGACAGACTACAGTGGAAAAAGTACTTCCATGTCAGACATAATGACTAGAGCGGCTACACTACTGGTAATTAAGACGAAGATACTAGATGCAATCGGCCAACGATATGAAGTCTCTAGACCAAATTATGATACCGCTTTGGTATTACAATGGATAAATCCCAGTGAACTTTGACCTTACTTGACCCACGCGTTACCCTACTAGAAACTGTGTATTAAATAATGCTTAGGTGACGTAATCATTTAAATTCGAAACGAGGCAGGTTGGCAACTTAAAAATAAAATGCTTGAGAAAAAATGTATTTCAATAAAAGAAAAATGTTTGTCAAATTTCTATCTTGAACTCTATGGTATTTTTGTATTTGGTGATAGTATTTTACGAGGGTACGAGGGCGACGGTTTCATGGAGAGGTCAAAGGTCGAAGTGAGAAGAAGGACGTGTAGGGTGAACGGTGGGGGAGGGAGACGGTCGGATGACCTTGCAGAACGGTATGGGGATTGACGATTGGATCTGGATGTCGAAAGTGGTGAGAAAATAATTGGGTCAGGGCGATGGGTGGTGGGTGGTGGGTGGTGGGTGGTGGATTGGGGTAAAGCGAGGGGCAGAATCGGAAACCCAACGGAAAATGATCCTCGTAAACTGTTCCGCTGGGTTGCCGGTACGGGTGGCCGTGTTCGACGTTTTTCATGAAATTTACGGGCAGGCGTAGGTGCGGGTCCGATACTTTGGAGGGGAAGACGGGAAAAGAGAAGGACAAACAAAAGTATAGACGAGAATAGGTGGAAATAATAGTTCAAGATTGAGGATCAGTTTTCGTGAAGTCTAGCGTGTACTATAGTACAGGAATATAATGATATAACTGCTATATCGTTATATTAATATACTATAGTGTTACCATTTGCACTGTTATGCTAGTGCAGGGATGTTTAATGTTCAGCTAATGCTTTTTGCTTACTTTGTGAGATTCGTAGTAGCGAATTGTCGCTTCGATAAGAAAACGTAACGAGCAATTTGACTGTCAAGAGAAGAAAAGGAAATGTTTATTAATAGTAAAATAGCCGTGAACGTGGAAATTATCCAATTTCGTTCTTGTCCCTTTTTTTATTTTTTCCTCCTTATTTCGCGAGCTTGGAAAGAATGGCGACTCTCGCGATTGCCCCAAAGACGTAAAAAAGCTAGGACGAACGAGTCCGCATTTCATAAACCTCGGCTCAATCTTCTTCCGTCGCTACCGATGCTCCGCGTTGGGAGAAAATTATGTTCTTCTTCGTGAAGGAGAGAGAGAGATAGGAGAGACGACCGGGGTCTATTTTTCGAGACGGTTTTATTTTTTGTAATTATCTTTTTTTTTTATGTAATCAAGTAATGGAAAAGCAGTATACGGTAAATCAAGGATATATGTTGACCTTGGGGGTTTTTCATTTGGAAAAAACGTTCGTCGTACAATATTTGTGGATTGACCTTCAAGAAAATTTTTTAATTCTGTCTCCAGCACAAAGTTTGCCTGGAGTTTCTTGGAAATGGCAGATAAACTGCATCGAAAATAAATGATAAGGCAACTAAAGTGCATCGTCAAAAATGCATCCTGCGTTTCCCTGACAAGTGCGACTTCGGTATCTTGACTGATTGTGAGTCTGGGTCAGGTTGGCTTCACTTTACCTACTTTCTTACTGTCAATTGGGATACGGAGGCAGATGACTCGAATGACCAGACAACCGTGAATTGGACTCAGATGCAGCGCGATGTCATTTGCGCGAGTCGATAGTCTTGGCGAAAAGTGCATTTTGTACGGAAAAATTTTCAATTTCGTTTTTTATGTGCCCGTAAATGGATTCTCTTAAATCGAATAATCGGATATAAAAAAAAGTAAGACGAGCATATACCAAGAATCCAGAAAAATATTTTTCAAAAAAAAACTTTGCCCTGTGCCAAAGACAAATTTTTACACGATTCTTGGAACTGGAAGGTTATATCTACTCGAAGACTTTCTTATCGTAAGTATAAAAAAGAATTGATAGCGGTTCCTAAAAGTGCATCTTTCACTTACGATAAGAGGTTATCTATTATGCAATATTGAAAGATTGCATAAACCCTTTTAATAAAATTAAAAAAAAAAAATTACGCGACTCGCATGTATTCTAGAATAATTTCTAAGAAAAGCGCCTCGCTTATGTCACATACTGGTGCCTTTTATGTTAGACACGTACTTACGTACATGGAACATACGTTCAGGAGTCCACTAAAGATATACGAGCTTTCTGTATACACACGCATAAAAGTTCCGCCATACTTCGCCGAGTTACTGCTTCCTTGAGAAAATGGAATTTGCTAAACTTGGTGGAAGGAATTAAAAAAAAAATTGAAAATCCAGGAAAATAGTTGTCCAATATGAATCTGGGAGTTACCATAATAGTTTGAATTTTTCCCGCCCTTTTTTTAAATAATAAAGAATCACGAATTACACGGAAGTATACATATACACTGGTCGATGTAAGAGAAAGAAAAGAGATTCGACGAAACAAAGAGAAGGACAGACAAAAAAGAAAGTAACTTTCCTGCTTTACGAGCGACAAACAACCCTCGGTGGACGCGACGAATCGACTTGTCCAAAAAGTGATAGAAACCATAAGATATAACCCGGAAACTTTTCAACATCTTATTTACGATACTCGAGATAAGTACAGGTACTGTACTTGAAAACTCGATAAAACGTCATAGCCAGATCAGCATAATTTATCTCTTTTCCGAATCTAATTGGCTCCTTTTGACGACATCAAAGCGTAACAATAATATTTATTGGAAAAGCATTAGCCGCCATGGAAATGTCCTAGGAACATAAAAATTGTCTAGGACGGGTCAGGTTAAGCCATCGTGAATTTAGGTTGGTATCTCTGCGCTATAATAAAACCGGAAGTGTCAGTGGCGCCACTTCCGGCGAGGGGACGAAACTGGCAGCACTGATTCTGAATGGAAGCGTCTTTATTATTAGGCTTTCGCATACATGGGTACCTGCCTGTCTGACTTAATAAGATGGGGTTTGGCCTCCATCTTGAAATCTGGTTACACGAACATGGGCCTCCAGGCGTCGGGACGCCTGGCACTAATTGCTTCATGGTAAGACCAGAGCAACAGACTACGGATACTCTTAATCAGACTGGCATTGCTTATATATGCTTTTTAGAGGCGTCCGCCATTTTGTTTATGATAAAAGATAAAATAAAAATTTTATTACTTCACCGTGGCTGTTATTTTCTTTTAATAACTTTGACGTACCTTCCTAACGTTGTTTAATGTTCCATTGATATTTTATACACAGAACTAAGACTGTTACCGTATCGTCTTATGAACTTTCTTAATTGCATGCAATTTCCCATCTCCGTGTCGTCCTATTATATTTTAGATGCTGTTTTATTCACTTCAATGGATTCTGTTATACCTTTTATCATCTGCGTGTTTCCTTCTGTACTTTGCATATCCCGTTAATCATTTATGTGTCTGATGGATATGTGATAAGGTCGATCAATATTTTATGTAATAAGTGGGCATGATGATTGTCGAACGTCTGGTACCAGGGCCAATATAATATATATGTATTACATTGCATTGTATATAATTACATGTATGTTTGGTTATTAATTATTTCTTTTCAGGCAATTAATGAAAATCTGATTTTTTTTTCCGTATTTTTATTCCCATCAACGACGTACAATTCGAAACGTTAAAGACCCTTTGTTCATCATCCGGAATTTTGGATGAAATAAAATTACAAATTTAATATTTTTTATTTCGAAAAGTCGAGATACTTAAAAAATTTGTTATTAAATTTTCTTCCTCCATTTGCACTCTACTGACAAACTGCACGTTGCAGTCCAACAACTTTTCTAAATGACAATGACTTTTATTCTGGCGCCAAATTCACATTGCACGGCGCATTAGAACCAGTTGCAGCGAAACATTTCATATCGAAACTAGCATATCCGCGAAATGTTGCTCCATGTCAGTGAA
>JARPRH010012075.1:0-12527 GCA_031763665.1 Calameuta haemorrhoidalis
ATTTAGTAAAGGTTCACTCGTGACTTTTCAAACATTTATTTTAAATGTAAAATTTAAATTTTCTTGAATTTTAAAAATTCTAACAGTCCCTTAAGGATGTATTTAGTAAAGGTTCACTCGTGACTTTTCAAACATTTATTTTAAATGTAAAATTTAAATTTTCTTGAATTTTAAAAAATTCTAACAGTCCCTTAAGGATGTATTTAGTAAAGGTTCACTCGTGACTTTTCAAACATTTCCTTTGAATATTGAATTTGAATTGTCTTGGAAACTGAGGATTCTAACATACCCTTGAGGGTGTGTATTACATGTCTCTTCCTTGGAGTTCCTTCAGCGGGGCGTATGGGAGATGTAATACACATTGCCAGTCATTTCTGGGCTGCTGGGCGGTGCGGTACTGTGTTGTGGTAAGCCTGGGTATAAGCGATCGCTCTCCTTGATTACACTTGTCATCTCGATTGTTTCTTCTTTCGTGGCCTCAGTGTTTTCGTCCTTTTGTTTACTATTTGCAGTTTCCCGGCGTTTGAAGTGCAATAGTAGAGTAGTAAGTGAGTCCCAGACCGCTCCAAAAATCCATAGACTCCATCCATACAGCGAATGCAAGGCATATCCATGGATTACAGTATCGACGATGAATTTTATGGTTTTTGCTGTAATCCAGATCCCTATCATTCCCGCGCTCACCGTTCCGAAACCTGTGAACCATCCCCATAGGTGAGTCCAGGTTGAGTCAGCAATCTTCCTAATGACGTCTTCGTCCAGGAGGTGCATTATGGATATTCCCTGGGGAGCGATTCGTTGTCCGGTTATTCCTCTTGCGAGAGTATTTAGTATAGCCGGTTTCTCTGCGGGGAACATTATTCTGTCCCTCATTTTATCGAGATCTTCTTCCGTGTATATTCCTGAGGTGGCAAGGGATGCTGGGCTCGTATATTTCCAGGTCGCTCGTGTGTCTGGCTCTAGCGTGATTGGGGCTATTGCCTCTGTAGCTTGTGGTAATAGTTTTATCCAGGAACCTTCGATATTATACATTGGTGATATTAGAGGATTACAGTCTACCTGAGTCCCAGTTTTCATCAGCATGTGGCTTCTTGGTGACATGTACATGCTTCTATTCCCATGGAATACTGGAAGCTGAAGGTAGCATTGTTCGGACTTTCTTATTTTCACTTCGACTGGTATGCATTTTATTATATGCACTACCTCTCCGGCCGTTACTGCCATATGGCCAGGTGATTTAGTTATTTGGTATGCGAACTCATCGGGCATTATTGTCGCTAAGGTCAATGCATTTTCTAGTATCTTTCTTTCTAACTTACAGCGTTGTATCAATACGCTGTGGTATAATAAAGCCATTTGATTTCTAACATGTTTTTCTAGGAATACGAATTTAGTGTTAACGTAAGTTAGGATGTCCAAATTATTCGTTGCTACTTGTCGCCTTTTTAAGAATACTTCGGACCTTTTTATTTCAAGGAAAAATAATTTTGGATGCTCTGTACGGATCAATACATAACCACATATTTTCCGAAATCCCTTTTTCGCGAGGGCAAAGGTAATATCTCGAGTTGTCAATGAATATATTTCGTGCGCCTGATCTGGCTCGGTAGTGTTGTCGTAGATTACTTTAGCTATTCCTTCGTACAACACATCGTACTCTCTGAAGTCACAACTATGGGTTGGCATAGGAGCCCAAAACGTATTCCCTCCCTCGATGTCCATACATGATCCTTCCATTAGGTGACATTGTGTTCCTGACTGTAATATTAGTTGATTAGAATCTAGTTTAGCTGTAGCGTAATAGTCCCTCAGTGATATTTTAAGCACTGCTTGAACTACCACATTGTGCCAGGTGCCATAGGGGTCGGAATACTGTGCTCCATCGCAACTTCCATCATGTCCTATGCTTCCAGCAAGGGTGTGGCTCCGAGTGGATGTCTGATTTGCGCGCAGGCCTTTGATAATTATACTCGAGGGATTTCCATAAGAATTTGTTAAATGCATTCGTGTACATTCTTCCTGAGAGACATCAGCGATGAATTCCATTCGCCCGTTTGCTACCACTGATACATGTGAATGCATTCCGCAATGGTATATGGTTCTGTCGACTTCTAGTTTACATTGGATCACGTGTACGTTTGTATATGCTGATAACTGTAGGAGTTGTAGATGTGTTTCTCGTACTGTAGGTTCTGTATTGGGGATCTGACAGTCCCCGACTCGAAGTAGGGATGTCGTGGTGATATTTGCGCTTCCCGAACCGCAGTCGTAGGCGACTAGTCCCAAGGCTGGCCCTAGCAGCGTGAGCAGTAGGACTGTTTCCCACATCTAGAATTCATAACATATTACGGTCATATTATTAGAATTATATCAAGAGTTGGTCTTTTCTAATCATCAGATTCTGTTGAATATCCTGATTCTGTCGCTCCCATGTCTTCTGGTGGCCCTTCGTCATCGTCCGCATAGTAGGGTAACGTTAATGTTGGTATTTCATCGTCTGAAATGTCCTGGAATACCGCTTGGTAGAGGCTCACCATTTGGTGTCCTACATTTATCCCATCTGTTCCTTGTATAGATACCCATGAGTAATTGTATTCTTCATTATAGTCGATTCTGCTAATTTTGATCTCTCTCCCTATGGTTTCGCCATAGAAGAGATGTGTTGCTAGCATGGACCAGTGGAATTTGCCGCGAGGGCGTACTCTGTGTAGCCCGCACGGGTGGGCCATGGCTCTTGCTGTAGAAAAGTGGTGTGCTAGATAATACACTTGGTCCTTAGGTACCACTATTGCTCCTCCTTCATCGACAAGGGCTACTTCATATTCCACCCCGTCATAATGGTCGATTTCTCCTCTTAGGTACAAGTTACCGTGTTTGACTGCGACACCTACAACTTGGTCGGCATGTTCGTCCTTGACTTTCAGGTGGCTTAGGTTGAAGTGATAGTAGATTTGCATGGCGGTCTTAAGAGATTGGTAATATCTCTCATGTTTACTTGCTCTAACATAGAAAAGCGTAGGTGTTAGGCTCGTTGTGACTATTGCTTTCGTGCCGTGTTCTCCCAGCGTTCCTTCATAAGGGGGTAGTATACTCCTTCCTGGTGGTAGTATAGCGTGCGATGCTGCCATGTTTCCTGTTCTGAAATGGTCGTCTTTTTTTCCTTTTACCCTAAGAATTTATTTTCTTCTAGATTATACTACGGTTTCTATAGTGGGAGTTTCATGCATGGCGGATAGCAAGCATATATCCTCTAGGTCGATGGTTTGGTAGATGGCTTGTCCTTTTACTACCATATCTAGTTCTATGCATTTTCCTTCGGGAGTAAGTATAGACACCCATAGTGCGTTGTATTGCTTGTTGCGGTATTTTATCCTTAAATAGACCTTTCGTCCAATCAATTCATACTCGAAATTTTGGCATGTCTCAAGGGGCCATTGTAATTCTTTGGGGCGTGTTCGGTGTAGCCCGCATCTTAGGGCCAATCCCAGCTTTGTCCCGAAGTGATAGGCAACGTGGTAGACTTTGGTAATCGGTACAGTTGCATATCCACCCACATCGATGAGCAGCATTCGATAATGGTTCCCGTCAAAATGTTTTACGCGGGCTCGTAAGTATTCATCGTCAACAAGTATAACTGCCACTTTTATTTGTTCATAATCCTCTGGTTGAATTATCAGATTATGAGCGTTCAGAAGGTAATGAGACTGCAATTCTAGTCTGAAGAGTGAGTACCGTTTCTCGAACTTTTGCGGTCTAATGTAGAAATGTGAAGGCGTATAGCAGGTAGTTATGACTACCGGGGTTTGTGGTTCCATTACTTCCTGATGCGAAATGCTTCGTATATTGGTTCCAGGTGTCACTATGACTTGCGGGATCATCCTGTGCCTCCTGAAATGATGCGTTTTCTGGTTTTAGTTTTGACCTTCATGTAATTCCTTTGTCGTTTGTTATACTATCGTAACATGTCTTTTAATATCGAGGATTTTTTGTTTTAGGTTGCGTGTGGTTTCCTCAGTGTCCTTATTCTTCCGCCTCGCTCGTGCTTACGACGTCTAATGAAGGTAAGTTTCCTAGGTATATGGTTCCTCTACTTGCGCGACCTGTATTTATTAAGAGTTGTCCAATCGATGCTTCTCCTTCTCTTTTCCTGAGCGCGACCCATGTCATTTCCAATGGTGCGCTAGAGTATATGCTATCTGCTAACCAAACATTGGCTAGTGTTTCTTGAGCGAAGAATTCGCAGATTTCTGGTGCCCAACTTGAGGAGTTCACTGGTTGTATGCGAAATAAGGAACATCGTAGGGCAAATCCCTTAGGTATGGCGAAACGTGGTGTTATATAGTATACGTTGTTTGTGGGTACTGTAGCAGATCCTCCTTCGTCCACTAATTCCACTAAACATCTGAGGGCGTTTACTGTCAGGATATGTACCCTGGTGTATTTGTCCTGCCAGCGTACCACTGCGGTGTTAACCCTTCGATAATCTTCGGGTCGTATCCTGAGACCAGATCCATATGCATCGTATGACAGGGCCAGCGCTATCTGCAGGCTCATGTATTCTTCCTCCAGTCTTTGAAGTCTAATATAGAAGTGTGTTGGTGTCACACATCGGCTCACTATTACAGGTGTGTTTGGCGTATTGATTTCTTCGTGTGATATTCTTCGTAGTCGGATTTTGGATGCTTCTAGGATGATTGGGTCCATGGTTATGTGTTCTCTGTAAGGGTATGTGCTAATTTAGTCCTGTTGACGTGCACTACCTTATTTCTATTATGGCCTATTCGTATTCTGATATTTCCGCGTTCTAGAATCTCTGTGATTTGATATGGCCCTATGTATTGATCATCAAACTTTGTCCTGTGATTTTCATTCAGTAGATAAATCCATTGTCCGGCTTGGTAATCTCGGGGGTTCAATCTTCGATCATAATAACCTTTTGATCTCTCCTTTGCGCTAACCAGATTATTCCTTGCTATTTGTCTTATTTTATTAAAATTTTCTTTTATTTGTTCCACGTGTTCGTGATATGTGCGAGCTTCTGGTGCTGTGGGTTGGCTCGAAGGTAATCGTGCTAATTTTCCGTATACTAATTCGTGTGGTGTAAATCTCGTGCCTTCATGTACACTGGTATTATAAGAAAACATTGCGATTTCTATCAACTGATCCCATTCTGTTTGTGCGGTAATGTAGTGTTTTAGATATTCGATTAGGACATGGTGTGATCTCTCCAGGGATCCGTTGGATTGAGGATGGAAGGCAGTCGTTTGATACTTGGTTATCCCGAATGCTTTACTGAGGGAGCGGATCAGGGTGCTTAGAAAGTTAGCTCCTTGGTCAGTAAGTACAGATTTTGGGGCTCCAAATCGACATATGAAGTTTTTAGTAATGGCGTCCGCAATTTCTTTGGACGTGGCTTCTTGTAGGGGTACCGCTATCGAAAATTTAGTCAAGTCGTCTTGCATGGTTAATAGATATTGTTTTCCTGTCCGAGTTTTGGGTAACGGTCCCACTATATCCATGGAGATTTTGTCAAAAGCATCCGAAGCGGTGTCAGTTAATACCATAGGTTGTCTTGTTTTAATTCTTACTAACTTCTTCTTTTGACAGCTGGTACAATGTTTAATAAATTGTCTGATGTCTTCCTTCATTCCGTCCCATTTGAATTGTTCTTTAATTCGCGCGTACGTTTTGGTGACTCCCTTATGTCCTCCTATTAGGCTTTCGTGGTTTTCTTTGATGATATCTCGTTGGATTTCTTTTTCCGGAATTTGTATTTCGTTGGTATGTATTATTATTTTTATCGGGATTCTTTCAAATATTTTACGCATTGTACTCATAATTGTTTCCCAAGTAGTTGTAAGGAAACCTTCCGGTGATTTTGAGATTGATATCGTGGAGATTTCTCGTTGTTTCAGCATGTTTCCTAATGTTTCCAAAGCTGTGACTACAGTTTGGGTTCCTTCAACTACCATCAGGTAGTATGTAGTTTTTCCGATTTTTTCTACTGCGACTTCACCTGGCTCCAGAGTATTTTCCTGTATTGCTGGGAGTCGGTGATGTTTTTGTAATTCATTTGATCCTTTGTCTACGGGGTTTCCTTGTTTATTTATAAAGATAGCTATATTTCCTGTCTGGATAGCGATGTGATCTCGGACTTCAACTATCTGATTGTCAATTTGAGGGGGTGTTGACATTCTTTCCTGTTCCATAGGATCTTCTTCGTCGCCCGCTTGGCGTTCTTCCTCCTCAATGTCGGATAATACTTGCCCTGTATGCATACGTTGTAGTGATTCTGTAACTTCATTTTCGTAAGTGTCCTCGTGGTAGGGAGTGCTTTGTGTAGCGGGTACATCCAGAAGGTCTATCATGGGTTCAGAGGATTCACTTGATTCGTCCATGTTTTGGTGTATATCGGCTGATACCAATAGCTGGCTTGGCTCTTCGTCATCGCTAGGATCTGATTCAGAAAACAAACGTCCCAGTGGCAGCACTTGTGCCGTTTTGGTTACTGGGTTCCGGGATAGAGCGTCCGCATTGCTATTAACTCTTCCTTGTTTGTATACAATGTTGTATTCGTACTCGGCCAACTTGAGCCGCCACCTAACTAATCTTGATGTAGGATCTTTGACTCGATGCAGCCAGAGTAAGGGACGATGATCAGTGACTAGGGTGAATTTTGTCCCATAGATGTATGGTCGAAATTGTTGTACTGCGTAAACAATTGCTAATAATTCCTTTTCTGTGGTTGAGTAGTTGCATTCTGCTGGATTTAATAGTCTTGATACATAAGCGCATGGTAGGTCTTGTCCTATAACTCCTTGACTTAATATTGCTCCGACAGCATATCCTGAAGCGTCAGTTGTAACGTTGAATGGTTTAGTGAAGTCAGGGTATTGTAGGATTGGTTCTTGGCATAATTCCTTTCGTAGTTGTTCAAAAGCTTCTTGCTGTGCTTGTTGCCATTGGAATTTTACATCGGCTTTTAGTAGTTGTGTAAGTGGTTTAGCTTTCTTTGAAAAATCTTTGACAAATCGTCTGTAGTATCCTGCTAGTCCGAGGAATTGTTTAACATTCTTTGGGTTACTGGGTGTGGGAAATTTGCTGACTGCTTCTAATTTCTTTGGGTCTGGTTTTACTCCTGATTCGCTTATAACATGCCCCAGATAACTTACTTCTTTTCGTAGGAATTCGCATTTGTCGGGTTGTAACTGTAGATTCGCTCCTCGCAATCTGGTGGCTAATTTCTTGAATTTGATTTGGTGCTCCTCAAGCGAGTTAGCATATATGACTACGTCATCTAGGTATACGAACATTTCATTCCCTTGAAGTCCTACTAGGGTTTGATCCATTAGTCTCTGGAATGTGGCGGGCGCATTCTTTAATCCGAAAGGCATTCTTGCGTAATCATAATGACCATGTGGTGTGGAGAATGCTGTTTTATGTCTGCTTTCAGGATCCATGGGGATTTGGTGGAATCCGGAAGCGAGGTCGAATACTGAAAAGTATTTAGCTCCGCCTAATTGATCTAAAATCTCAGTAATGTTCGGCAGAGGATAAGCGTCGCTTTTGGTCTTCTCATTGAGATTTCTAAAATCGATAACAAGACGCCACCTCTTGTTACCTTGTGAGTCGGGTTTCTTTGGTACCACCCATAGAGGGGAATTGTAAGGTGAATCTGATGGTTCAACTATTTTTTGTTCTAGCATTTCTGATACTTGCCTATGTATTTCTTCTTTATGGATTATTGGGAATCTGTATTGTTTCGTGTTTATAGGAATTTCGTCAGTCGTTACTATCTTATGACTTGTTCTATTTGTTGCTTTTAGGGGTTCCCCTGGAATGTGGAATATATCTGCGTTGAGTTCTATAATATCATTAATGTTTCGTCTTTCTTCTTCATTTAGATGGTCCAATCTTAATAGACCTTTGAGTTTCGCAATTCTAGGCTCCGATGAAATTGCTCTAACTTTGGTCTGGTTTTCTTCGCAGAGTTGACTTCGTTTTTTATTTCTGCTGATAACCCTTTGTCTTGTCGTGGGGTTTTGATAACTTGGATTTTTATTCAATGCTTCTTTTCTTTCATGACTTAGTAATTGACTCAACGATTCTTCTCCTTCTTCGTGACTTAGTAATTGATTCAACGATTTTTCTCCTTCTTCACGACTTAGTAATTGATTCAACGATTTTGCTCCTTCTTCATGACTTAGTAATTGATTCAACGATTTTGCTCCTTCTTCACGACTTAGTAATTGATTCAACGATTTTTCTCCTTCTTCACGACTTAGTAATTGATTCAACGATTTTTCTCCTTCTTCATGACTTAGTGAATTTACCTCCTCGACTTCCTCAAGGTTTAGTGGTAACAATTTTAGTTGGATTTCTTCCTCCGAACTGTTTATGACTTCCATGTATGCTCTATTGTTCCGATTGGTGACATAAGCCTGTCCTAAGAAGACTCCAGTCATTCCCTGAATTCTAGGGATGTATCCAGCCTCCAGTGAGGTGGGAACCAATGGAACATTAATTATTTGCCTAGATCGCGGTGGTACTTTAATAATTTCTTCTTCCTTATGGAATGGAACATGTGTTGAATTTATAATTATCTGACGATTCCCATAGTCGATTTTTGCATTGTTATCCTTAAAGAATGTAGACCCTAGGATACCCTCTTGAGGGATAGGAAAATCATTTGATACTATATGGAATCTGGTACTAATCCCGAATATTGTTATGTTTGCTTTCCCTAGGGTATTCATAACTTCGGGGGTGATACCGCTGATTTGGCATGTTGTAGTATCATAGACTGCACCTTCTGCTAGGGCACTTTTCTTTAGCAGGTTTATTTCTGCTCCTGTATCTATCATTACGATTATGGGTGAGGGTTCTGCTGGATCAGACAATGATATACTAGGTACTGCGTCTGTTTGGTAATTAATTACATGGATTCGGTATTCTCCGGTTTGTTCACGGAGATGGGCGCATTTCGGGTGGCCGTTATTCCCTCTCGTTGTGCGCCCTGTGTACGGAGGGGAATGTCGTTTCCCTGTCGCTGATTATTTCGCTGCTCTTGTGATTTATTGCGCAATGAGTTGAAATAGGCTCTCTTCCTACATTCATCAATGGTATGCCCAATATTTTTGCAATAATTACAGACTTTCCCTGGTGTATTGGGTCTTCGAGGTTTATTTTGTATATGAGGTGGTATTCCGTGTTTTTTCCAACAGTTTTGCTCCTCGTGTCCTATCTTTTTGCAATGTTCGCAGTGTTTTGGCTGTTCCTTTACGTAATTTACTCTTGGATTACCCTTTTGGGGTTCATGAATAGGTCTGTTTGAAAGATGGGGGGGTTCATTTCGCTGAAACCTCGACCATGTGGTCTGCGAGCGTTCTAAATTAAAGAGTTCATCACGAGCTTTCATTTCTCGTTCTGCGTTAAGAGCCATTGAGATAGCCCTCTTGAAAGTGGTGGCTTGGCCCATTGGTATATGTATTCCTCTTCTCAGGCCTCTAATGAAACATTTAATTGCTTCTTCATGTGTGTCATTTCGGAAGATTTCTGCTTGTGGCCCACCATTCTTCTCGTAGGTGTCCAATATTTGTGCTACTAAAGTTTTGACTCTGTTACTGTATTCTATCACGTCCTCATTGCGTCTTTGGAGTACTTGTCCTAACTGTCCCTGTAATTGTGCTATCGACTGAGTGGGAGAGTATATCAACTCGAGGCATTTGATTAACTGTCGAATATCGCGGATGTTTTCATCTTCAATCGCGATCTTAGCTTGACCTTTTAGTTTTGTGACTATCAACTTAGTAAGACTTGGCTCGTTATTTACTCCCACTAGTCCTAGTGCTTCTCGACATCCTCTGTCAAACGTTCGGAGCGGAATGTTCCTTCCGTCATATTCTGGTACGACTTCTAGTGCGTCCTTCAATGATATTGGTGTTGCCAATACTACAGGCCATTGCATTTGTTGCTGTGCATTATCTTGGTCTTCTCTTGTTTCAGGTCCGGCTGATTTGTCTCGTCGCCTCGACGTTTCTGGATACTCTTCCGGCACTCGTGAGGTGACCGGAGTTGTGATAATTGGACGTTCATCTGGATTCATGGTTGTTGCTAATAGTGCTTCACGTTCTTCTTGGGCTCGGGTCTTTACCATTCCTTCCCTTTATGCAGAAGTATCCCACCGCTGCCACCAAAATTTTTCTTTCTTCTGTTACGGCCGACGATATCAGGTAAGTGATAGATTACCATCCAGATTGTTTTACCCAAGGTTTGGAATTCGATTGTCGTTGGTTATTTACCCCGTGATGATAGGTTGGCTACAGTCGGTAATTTACCTTCGATTGGTAGGTTATCTGCCTCCGTCGGTAAGTTATCCCCGGTCGATAGGTCGCCCTCCGTCGGTAATTTACCTCCGGTTGGTAGGTTACCCTCTTGAGGATACTTAGCTTCGGTTGATAAGTTACCCTCTCTTGGCGGTTGATACCTTTTATTGATAAATAACCCTGACTGCCGGGAACCCTTCCGGTTCTGCAAGTGATCGGCCCTGTGGACTCCAATAGCAGGGTCGGTAAGACGGGCCCTGATCGTGCTAACACGACAGTCCGCTGTCCCTGATTACTATTGTCTAAGAGACCTAACACGATCACTTTGTGCAGTTGGTGGGGCTCTCCGTACCTCCGTAACAGCTTTGACCTAGGACTTTAATATCAGGGTCGGTAAGACGGGCCTCGTCCGTGTCTCGACACGGCAGTCCGCAGTCCTTGAAAAAGTTATTGTTCTCTGGTCCTGGCTGGCGGTATGGTGGATGCTGTAGGTATGGTAGATTCCTTGGTGTTGGAGTTGGTAATAGTTTTCCTTCCTTCTTGATCGTGGTGCCGGTAACGTAGGTACGAGGTTTAGATTTAGGGTAGCTAATTTGGTTAGTCTAAATCGTTACTCGTATATTATTGGGATCTTACTGCGTCGGTTAGGTACTAAAGTACTTAAAGGTTTGATAAATCGTCACTCCACTAGATGTTATCAGTTGTCGAGAGAAATGTGCAAAGTTTACTTAGAATTGGAAGATATTTTACCTTTTCTGCTTCCTCGTGATGGGCGATTCCTGGTGATGGTTTGTTGAGGATAAATTGGGTTATTTTGTAGTTGAAATTATGAGACACTTGATCTTGATTTTCAAGATATTAATGTTTATTCACTTCAAATGATAGTTTTACAAAGTCACAAAAATAGGTTCGGATCTTAGGTTTATTTCGCACTTAGATTTTAACGAGGTCAAGCACCGAGAGTGGAATTAAGATGTTTGAGGATAGGGATTAGGGATGCACACTATTTCTCTGACTTGGAGATACGACGACTTCCCGAGACTGAACTGCACTGTTACGTGTTAACTGGACTGCACTCTGACTTCAACTGCCCTTTTACTGACTTAGTTTGTGCTTTTATACTATTTCGGAAGAGGATGCTCGCGGCTCCAATGAGAGGGTCGTGTGCAAGAAGGTGACATTTATGGCTTATAAAGTATGGAATTTATTGCCCAGATGTGCTTCGTGGTATACAGGGCATATCTGGAGTGTATGAATTTATGTTTGAGACATCCCGACAGTTAAGAATTTTAATGTCGAGTGTGAGACAAAATGTTTGACACAAGATGTGATATATGTTATCCAATCTGGCGGAAATTCCGATGTCAAGTGTAATATCTTGACTAGTAAGAGTTCCGACGTCAAGTGTGAAATGAAATGTTTGAGATAGGATATAATGTATGTCTTCCGGCTAGTAGGAATCCCGATGTCAAGTGTGAAGTAAAATGTTTGTCATAGGATATGATATATGTCTTCCAGCTAGTGGGGATTCTGATGTCGAGTGTGAAATGAAATGTCTGACATAAGGTATGATATGTGTCTTCCGGCTAATGGACATTCCGATGTCAAGTGTGGAATAAAATGTTTGACATAAGGTATGATATGTGTCTTCCGGCTAGTGGTCATTCCGATATTAAACGTGAGGTAGAATGCTCGAAATAGGAAGGTATTATTATATGGAGTGCTTGACCTGATCGTACTTATGTATTATATCTACTTTATTGAAGTAGCCGAATTAATAAGAGGATAATGCTAAAATTATATATGAGTGTTGCTATGTGGAAACTTATTTCATATAGTATGAGGTAGTAGTGTCTTATTATAATAATGTAGCAAAGGAACGTAATTGAGTATAATTCTAACATTATTTGGTTAATTATGGTTACTTGTCTTGAGTCGGTAAAAAGAGTTATGGTAAAAAGAGTTATGGTAACTAGTCTTCAGTCGGTAACTAGAGTTATGGTAAAAAGAGTTATGGTAACTAGTCTTGAGTCGGTAACTAGAGTTATGGTAAAAAGAGTTATGGTAACTAGTCTTGAGTCGGTAACTAGAGTTATGGTAAAAAGAGTTATGGTAACTAGTCTTGAGTCGGTAACTAGAGTTATGGTAAAAAGAGTTATGGTAACTAGTCTTGAGTCGGTAACTAGAGTTATGGTAAAAAGA
>JARPRH010012121.1:0-12515 GCA_031763665.1 Calameuta haemorrhoidalis
ATTAACAATCACTCGTCAAAAATAATCACGGTAAAAGATTAATAACAAATATATAGTATTAGAATACGTTAGAGTACATAGAGTATTCCTGGCACGGACCCGCCAAGTAGAAACACTAATACTACGTACGAACGTCCTGGCGGATACGTTGTCGATAATCGTCACGTCGTACGATACTGTCCGTTACTTTCCATAATATATAACAGCCACATCAACGTCGTGATCGTCGCAAATATCAGATCCGTGAAGTATCTTTACACGTACGTATACAAAGGATACGATGCTGCTGCTGTAACCATAGGTGAAGCTTCCGACGATAGTGTCATCAATCACGATGAGGTACAGAATTACATTGAGGCGCATTGCGTGGGACCTGTTGAAGCTTGTCGGCGAATCTTGAGTAAACCTTTGCAACACAAAAGCCACGCGATTGTGCGACTGCAGATACATCTCCAAAACGAACAATCTATAACGATTCGAAACGATGATATGAACGATGATGCCGTGAAATCTGCATTGGATCGTCCCATGTGAGGTTTGCCAACGCACCGACTATGGCCGACGATTGGCTGTATCACGGCACCTCGTCGGTACTCAACGGTCGGAGCTCTATGACAGCCCAGAGTTGGCGAAACGTACGAGCGAAGCTTGGCTGTCGGGCGGTGTCGAAGCGGCATTTGGCGATCAGAACGCGACTATGGGCCAGCGTTGTTCATACTCTCGTTCAGGCATCGTTTTGACGCTAGGCTCTGCAGCTTCAGCAACGTCGGTTTCCATCGTTCAGCCAACCCTGGTTAATCGTCGCTCGTGTGTCGTTGGCACCGCCTGTAGATCCAGAGTCCAACCGACTCTGCTCGTTCGCTCTAAGGCTAAGTGGTCAAAATCGTCATATGAGGGAACTGGTACTTCATCAGTCTTGACAGTTGTAAATAATATCCCCCAAAAAACATTTACGTGCAAATTTATCTCAACTATGCCAAGTACAGGAGTGCTGTGAATTCCTTTAACAAAAAAACATTGAAATCATATTATTGAGGCCAAGCACATAAGTCACTGCATGTTTTCCTATTATATGATCTAGTGTTACGTCCGACACGTCCGATCCCGAACGTGGGTATATTTGGGTATATTTTGGGATTCTTACCACCTTAAAGCGCTTATGCGCACCCAGCTGTTTTCTGTTGCTCCTTTTCGGAAATACAGAGCGGTGATCGAGATAAACTTTCTTGTATAAGTGATGAAAGGAAACTAGGTATTTTAGAAATGATTCAATTAATGCCAATGTATGTTGAATAATAAGTGGTGTCTATTATGATATCAATGCAGGTGTTTACAATTTGATATATATGTGCACTTTGTGAGAGTACGTTGTGGCTTAAACTCGGTCTCGTTAATATGCGACAACCGCTCCGCAATCTATGTCGTGTTCGTGTTATTGCGTTACAATGATTGAGTGTAGGTTGTATAGACGTGATGGATATTCTTACCGTGTGAGTGTAAGCTAGATTTGTGGTTATATGCGTTATTAAGAATATATATATATGTTAAATGGTAAAACAGTGATACGATAATAGTAATGGTAATGTAGTGAGCTCACCAGTGAAGGTAAGAAAGAGAGATATTGTTAATTTGTTCCGATGAATTCTCGATGTAAATGTAAATAATCCAAATTTCCGAAAATGTCGTCCTTGTGCCGGCTGCTAAGGTAGACACTGACACTAATGCAGTGGTCACTTTGACACAAGAACACTGAGTTCAAAAGGGGTAGAACTTGTCGTGCTTCACAATTGGTTTCGCTGCTCGGCCCTAAGGCGAGGAAGCTAAGATAGGCCTTAAGGTATCTTGGCTAACACAACTGTTTGGCACTAAGTTCGCTTTTTGACTCCAAATTTAGTGAGAGCAAAAATATGACTTGCTTAGAGTGATGCTCCTAAGTAGACTGCCATTTTCACTGCTCGATTCAAGCTCGAGGAGCGTCTGGATCCAAAGAAGGGACGGAAAACTGCCGATTCAGTGCATTCTGGAACCGTGGGATTGCCACGAATTGCTTTTGGTTCCCGCGGTCTTACCACGTTATCGGCACGTACTTTGGAGTTCATGGTCCTAAAGTTCTCGGATTTTTGCAAAGCTATGCTACCTTCTCTCTTACACCCTCTGGTGAGCTCCTGTGGGAACATTCCGTATATGGAGTGTTCCCATGGACTTACTATTCTATGATTATTAATATCTTATTTCTAATTTATACTATGAAGGAGCTAGGTGTGCGTAAGACTTTATTACATTGGGCATTGTCGCTCGCAAAATGATACGGCAAGGAAGTGTTTGGTGGGCAATCTGCGGTGTAGTTGCGTCGGACGTAACACTAGCACTGGCTCATCATTTTAATTGTATTTTCAAAATTTCCTATAACGTTTTCGCTACTCTTTTACATTACTACTGCTTCCTGTAGTTGATTATGATTTAATGGTGATTTAATAATTAATAAAACTTTAGTTGATTCCTTATCGAGTACTACTTGGCGGGTCCGCGTATTTCTTGAAACATTATGCCAGTCATCAAACTCAAACTCAGTAGCAACTTTCTATAGAGAGCATCTTGACAATAACTCGTCAAAAATAATCACGGTAAAAACTTAACAACAAACATACAGTATTAGAATACTATTAGTACGTGCAAATTAAATACTCTGAAATTCCTGGCACGGCACGCCAAGTAGTACTCGATAAGGAATCACCTAAAGTTTTATTAATTATTAAATCACCATTAAATTATGATCAACTACAGGAAACAGTAGTAATGTAAAAGAGTAGCGAAAACGTTATAGGAAATTTTGAAAATACAATTAACATGATGGGCCAGTGTTAGATTATATAGTATGAAAACATGTAGTGACTTATATACTCCTATACTTGGCGTAATTTTTTACACGCAAGCGTTTTTTTTGGGGAATATCACAAGTTTTCGTGGTTTTCAAGCTCGAAGCACTGAAATTTTATATTTTTACAGATATACAATGTAAATGCATTGTGATATCCCAAATCAGAAAAATATATTGCGTTGCTGAAAATGTTTAATGGGATATAAATTTAATGTGCAAGTCCACTTTTTAAGGAATGTATAAAGCCGTGTGGTAAACGTAAGAGAAGAGAATATGCTGTATTATCTACATACCTCAGGCCGTGCGAACAACAGAGACGATACAGAGAGGTGTGAGTGAAACGCAAAAGCGTCGCTTGTTGCACACTTTTTTGGACACCTTGGACTTCCACGACTAACACGTAGATACATGAAACTATGGAGAGAAACACACAGACACCCTGAACTTCCACGTTCCACTCTTAGATACAAGAAACTACGGAGCGGAACACCTGGACACCCTGGACTTCCACGTCCGACAGGTAGATACAGGAAACTGCGTAGAGGAAGAACTGGACATTCTATATCTCTAAAAGCTGTCACCTAAAATATGAGGAACTATGCGAGGTACACACATACATACACCCATACACACGCGCTTCACATGAATGCTATTAAAGACTTAATAATTCTATACTATTGTGAAAGCAGCCTCATACTAACTGTGTGTGTGTTGTGTATTTGTACATTTCCGACACTATTCAGAGTACAAATAGGTAAAGAAGGCAAAACAGTCAATGCCATCTGTCGTGAAAAACAGTAGATGGATGTGCGAAGGTGACGACGACGATGACGGACCTGAAATAAAATCATCTCGTTCGCCATGTGAATACGCCCTGATCTCGTACCCTAATCGTGTCGAACTTGATGGCAATCGATTCAGAACCCTTGATTCCTATAGTGAATGCATCAATAACTTTTTCTCGCACATAGCCGTTTATAAGATATTTGAGGCGAAACACAGGTACAAGAGATGCTTCGAGTAAAGTCTCGGCGGGGTGCCCTGTACGGCGGGTTGCCTGTACTTGGCGCGAGACTGGACCGACTCTCTTGATACGTTACAATATATAACAAAACAATCAGTAGTCCCTGAGCTTCAATAATGAATGTAGGGCCAACACTGGCGTCAAGTCGGATATTATCCTCGCGACGTAAAATCTAAGCTAAACTGACGTTGGCAGAGTCGAATATTTAATCAATCAACGTAAAGCCAATGGTGCAAATGACGTTCGGCCGATACCGCAAGCAACGTAGAGCCGCTGCCGCAGTCGACGTATGGCCAATATTAATATTTTGTCGCGGCCCGACGTTTGGGTGTATCGTTGGGTCGGTGTTATCATTCCGCCGTTAATTTGATGTTGAGGCGACGTTGGCGAACGCAGTTGGGCCAACTTTCCAGCTCAGGCGGTCGTAGTTGTGCCACCGTCAGTCCAGCTCTTGAACCGCACATGGGTACTCATTCAAAAAGGATCAGATCTCTTGGTCTTATTGTTAAGACCTTTATTATCGGTTCTCACTTTAAAAGTATTTGGCGTAAACAATTGGAAGATGAAACATGCTAAGAAGATGGTTTTGATCCCACATGAAATTGCGTAGAATTTGCAGCGGGGGCCGCTCCCAAAAGGATGTGATCATTTCCTTGAGATGGGCTGAGACATGGATGAAATATTACGATCCAACTGTAGGCCAATGAAAAATGGAAACGTTACAATTAGATTCTACAGCGATATTTATTTTTTGCTAAAGATTCGAGAAAGACGATAGCACTCTCCATAATGGATAATGCGGAATCGACTGCACCAATAGTACCAACAATCACTAGCAAAGAGGGGGAACAGAAATCCCTGAAAGACGATTTAGTAGCTAATGTTATCGAGAGTGTCCCTGAAAAATTTCGACGTAAGGCTGAACTTTTGATTAAACATTTTCTCGCTCGGAGTCTTGTATGGTGGAAACCAAGTGGGAAAGTATTCATAAGTGGTACCGAGATACCCGGAGCGAATATTATTGATTTAGTTAATATGAGAAGCAGAAAAAGTTGGCAGTTATTACGCTGAAGAATTACAAAAGGTTATAAAAGGAAGGACAACGTATTCCTCACAGATAAAATCATTGACTCAAAGGGGAAAGGTTGTAGTCGACAAGTGTTGTCAAGTGGAAGGCGTATCCCTCAAAGTTCAATTCGTGGATTTCAGCCGTTACCATACAAACATGGAAGTAAATGAAAGTTTCTATTTAACACTATGTTCGAACAGTTCAATGTCTTACTATCCAGAAAACACAACAACACAATTCAGTTCATAATTTTCTGATGCCATTAATTTGAAAGCAGCTCTAGTTCAAAAACTGTCATATAGGTCAAATCGATGTGACGCCAGATGTTAAAGAATCTCAAAGGCCTGAGAATACTAACAATAAGACTCAGAAAGGGGGTTTTCAAAATGGTAATGAACTTAAGAAAATGGCGCATTCTCATACAGAAAACATTGCTAGGGGCGGTGGTATTAGGAAAAATATCACGTCAGTACATTTATTACCTAGAGGAGAGTTTAAAAATATTCAGAGCTCATCACAATCTATTAAATTAAATACTAAAAAAGATAGTGATCAAACGAGAAGCACTTTGCATTTTTTTTCCTAGCGGTGAATATGAAAGTATTAATTCTAATAACGGATCTGTTGGGTGAGCTTTTTGGAGAACATTGGCCTATTAAAGAATGAAACGCGTGGGTTTATGCATAGAGTCTGCAAAAATTGTCCACAAACGCACAGTCTAGAGTTTCCGGAAAACTGCAACATTCATCTTAAGTTCTACAGGCATCAACTTTGTGAAAGCAGAAAACCCTGGCTGTATCCCTCGAGGTTTACCGAGTCAGCTCTTTATATATTCAGACATAATTCTTCCCCATGTAGTCAGCGATATTCATGCTTCGCTTTTACGCATTGTCGAATGTGACGCTCAAACGCATCCTTTTGGGAGTACCCAGTCTAAGACTTTCGCCATGCCTCATTACTACTCCATAGTTGGTGGTCCAATTCAATCAGTCGAAACTGTTATAAACGATCACGCTGGTGAACCAGTGCAATGTGAATACGGTACACACTGACTGTTACATTACATTTTTGACGTCGTTACAACACTTGAAGGCGTTATGAACGCTTATGAGGAATATTACCTGAATCAGGTAGGTGGTTGAGTAGACATTGTATATGCTGGTGCTTTTTACCAAAGGGGTCATGGTTTAGGATCGTTTATGGCTCGATTATTTAGACATGCGCAACCCCTGATTACTAAAAAGGTTAAAGCCGTAGGAAAAGAGGCTTTTCACGCAGGACTTATTGTTAGAGCCGGGAGTGATGTCGAAAATAAGACACCTCTCCGCGATGCGTTACGTAACAGGTTTAAAGAATCGAAAGCAAATTTAAAACAAAAAGTTACAGAAAAACTTGATCCGATGAAAGGTTTTGGTTATAAATCATTACCTCGAAAGCCGAACGGTCAGCTTGTTACCGTACCTCCGGGAAGACGTTTCACTACACGAGTTAATTAAAAAAATATAATTACGAAAAAGAGGAAGCAGTCTAAAACACCGAACAAGAAAAAGAATATTTTCAAGAAAAGAACTATTAAGAAAACTTGAGATATTTTTGGCTAGGCGAACGTGCAAAGACAGAACTGAATATTTTTAAAATACCACCTACGGAGACATCTATTGAGAGTGGCAACTCGATATATCATAAACCGGTTTCATCACTTTCCGATAATGCACTGATCGAATTTTCTGTATCAGGGCATAGAGATGAGTATATTGATATAGCCCATACTTTTTCATACCTGCAAGTTCTGCTAGTGGAAACGCTGGTGTTTTAGCAAGTTTCATTAACGATGGCAGAATACTCGATCTCGTTAGGCCGGCACATGTGACGTTTTCAACCAGGAGAAATACATATTTATTAAACGGTGTTGACATGCAGCTACGGCTTGTTAGAGCTGAAGATAATTTCTGCTCAATGTAATCTGGAAAAGGGGACTATAAAGTCTACATCACAGAAGCCATGCTACTCGTGCGGAAAGTAAAAATCAATCCGATGATTCCTTTAGCTTATGTTAAAGCTCTGGCTCAGACACTGGCGAAGTACCGCTTAACAAGAGACGAAGTAAAATCTCTTTCTATACAAGGAGAAACTCTCGAAAATGTTCTTATAGGTCCGTTGCCGAAGAGAATCATCGTAGGTTTTATCACTAATAAGACTTTCAACGAGGAACCTCCCAAAAATCCATTTAATTTCCAGCATTTCAATATGAATAATCTATCGCTTTACATCGATGGTGTTCAAGTCCCAGCAGACCTATTCAGTCTGCATATGATAAAGAGTTATCACTCCGAAACTACTATACCCTCGTTATGGGAACCGGTATTCACTATGGAAATACAGGAAATGGCATCGGTTATATGGAATATGCGAACGGGAATTGTTTCACAGAGTTTGATCTACTACCCGATCTAAGCGCATCTTGTGCTATGCAAAGGGGATGTTTTCAGCAGATAGAATCCCCTTACGTCTTAATAAATACATCCGCTATAGTTACGAATATAGATCCTCATAACAAGCCCGGCACTCACTGGGTAGCATATTATATCGATCAACAAGGAGAATGTGAATACTTTGATAATTACAGGCTGGAACGTATATTGAGGAATCATCAGCAGGCTATGAAAAGGAATTCAAGAAGAATTACATGGAATCAAAAACCGTTGCAGTCTCTCAAGTCGTAAGTTTGCGGACAGTACTGTTTTTGTATTACAAATCCTGCGGATACACAATGCAGCAGTTCCAAGACTTTTTGTTCAACAAATTATAATAAGAACGATGACATAGTTAGAAAGTTTTAACGGAGAATTAAGAAGTACACCAATAAAACTCATCATTGTGCTCAAAGCTATCGATCTGACATATAATATGATTTTATAATACATGTATATTATGACCCCGAAAATTATTATTATTATCCAGACCCTGCATTCCCACCTTACGTTTAAAGAGGTTAATTTTGCTAAGGATGAGTAAAAGAGGAATACATTATTACAGTATAAAACGTGTTCTTCTTCTTATTATTATTATACAAATTATTCTTATTACTACTACTATTACTAGAACTACATAAGAATATTTTTGACCACTTCCTGAATGTTTAATAAATTTTCTAATGCCTCCTGCACCTCTGGAGATATTAATAGCATATCACTCTCGGACTACGTATCGATAGCTGTAGTAGTAGAAGCAATAGTCGCGTTGGAGGTCGTAATCGGCTCCTCCACAAGGGGTAACGATGGCGAAGCCGGCGCCATTTTTATCGTCACCTCGGCATTATCGAAGGTTGACTCTCGCGCCAAGTACAGGCAAACCGGCTGTAAAGGGCACGGCTGACAGAGACTCTTTACCCGAGTCAACTCCTTATACTAAGGAGAAAAAAAGTTATTGATACATTCACTACAGTTACTGAGGGTTCGGAATTGATTACCACCAAGTTCAATACTATTAGTGTGCGAGATTAGGGCGTACTGAGATGGCGAGTGAGATGATTTTATTTCAATTCCGTTGTCGTCGTCCTCGTCGTCGTCGTCTTCGCACGTCCATTTACTTTATCACACAACGAATGGCGCTGGCTGCTTTGACTTCTTTAGCTATAGCTATGAAGAGAGAATACTATAGTTTGAGCGAAACGCCAAAGCGTCGCTTCTCGTACACTTTTTTGGACACCCTGGACTCCACGTCCGACACCTAGATCCAGGAAACTATGGAGAGAAACACCTAGGTACAAAAAATTACGGATTGGAACATCCGGACACCCTGAACTTCGACGTCTGACACCTAGATACAGGAAATACGGAGAGGAGCACCTGGTCATCCTATATCTCTAAAAAATGTCACCTAAAATACGAGGAACTATGCGAAGCCCACACATATCGTACGTACACCCATGCACGCGCGCTCCACATGAATGCTATTAAATACTTAATAATTCTATACTTTTGTGAAAACGGCCTTATACTAACTGGAAATTCGGTGTGAAGGGTAGCTTCAGGTACAAAGTATATTTGATTGTGTTGTGTATTCGTAAATTTCGAACACCATTCGAAGTACAAATACGTAAAGAAGGCAAAGCAGCCAGCGCCATTCGTTGTGTGATAAAGTAAATGGACGTGCGAAGACGACGACGACGACGACGATGACGACAACGAAACTGAAATAAAATCATCTCGCTCGCCATCTCAATACGCCCTGATCCCGTACACTAATCGTATTAAACTTGGTGGCTATCAATTCAGAACCCTCAATTCCTATAATGAATGTATCAATAACTTTTTCTCATATACAGCGGTTCATAAGATATTTTGTTCCAAACCCAGGTACTTATAAGGAGTTGACTCGGATAAAGAGTCTCTGCGAGCTGTGCCCTGTACAGCCGGTTGCCTGTATTTGGCGCGAGACTCGACCGAGTCTCTTGATGTGTCATCCTGACGCCACGTTACGATGCATATTAAAAATACATTTTTAAATAAATAACGTACAATAATTTTGCAATTTAAACATCGCAAATAGTCGAGAAACTTAAAAATGAGTCATTTTCAAAGGCGCATTTTACCTCATAAAACCGGGGTTTCGCAAAACAAAGAATAACATGTAGAATATTTTGATCCATTCTACAATTCTGCAATGTTTCACACAATCGGAGGGGGACTACTCGTGTGATTCCCCTTGTTAGTCGGTGGATTTTCTTTCGCAATGTCGTGTGACCGATAAACTTTTATTTCAATTTCCATGAACTTTCGCCGTAGTCTGTAATTCGAATCCTTCTTTTACGATTAGACCTTCTTATCCGTGTTTTCACTTTAAATTTTGATTTTTTAATTCGTAGAAACAAAGAAATAAATGTGATGGAATACTCTCAATAATTTGACCAGTTCGAGTATAAGAAACATCATGTAAAGTGTAGTATGCGCCAATTGACAGGGAAACCAGCAAGGCGTTGTTAAGTTTCGCTTTGGTTTCAAACTGTGGTGATATCTGGCGCATGAGGCCGAAATGGCAAGTTCATTCTCAAGGACGAGGCTTAGCATATAATCGACACCCGCCCAGATGTGCTTGTGCAGTGGCTCTTCTTGAGTATGATTGAAACCGGGAGTCCTCGACAATTTTGTTTTGTGATGAGATTTGTTAAAAATCTCGTCACAGATGATACCTAGGAATGTCAATCCTTATATCTTAAGGATCGTGACATGTCGTGAAAAACGTTAAATTTCTGCCGCTATGTAGTGTCTGCACCTTAAATATTATCAAATTAACTTGTACACATTAAACATTTTTTTTCAGATACGGGTGCTTGGTTTCTTCCGCAACCACCAATGGCATATGAATACAATCCAGGTTCTGCTATTGCTGTGGCTCAAAGTCAAGCAACAAACAACACAGGAAATTTAACGAATTCCTGTACTGTATCTGCTGGGAGTCATAAGAATTCATGCAGAACAGCCCCTTACAGTTTACGCCACAAATATATTCAAGAAGGTGTGTATACGTAGAAAAGAAAATGATAATTATTACTACTGCATAAACAGTTAAAAATGTTATAAATCTAGAATCCAAAAGGAAGTAAACGAGTTCTGAGATGTCAATGATTTTTATATAATAATTTTAATATTTTGGTATAAAATATAATTAAATAAGAAATATAATTTAAAATTTTTGTGTTAAGATACTTGATAATGTCTCATGCCAAGCACATATAACGATAATGGCAGCAAAACGTATATAACTGACAATGAAGGTCCCTTTACTGATGCCCCCAACTTAGATCGATTTCTAGTCCATTTTAAAGTATAAATCCGCTCAAAAAATTAGCTGCCGTCATGCATATTTATGGGGTGATATCATTCCCTGAAAATGGGGGCTTTCTTTCTTTATATCTCAAAAATTAAAATTGTGCAAAAGTTTACCTGTAGGCAAACGGTCAATGCGCATCTGGTTTTGTGAGCAAGTGATCTGTGTGCATCTGGACACCACTCGTTTTCGGGGTCACTGATTACGGATGTAAAATTAAAATTTGATCATTTGAAATTTCACTCGTTCTTGGCACTATCCAGAACTAATGACGAGGACGTATCGAGCTCTAGCTCCACTTACTTTTTGTGATTTTTAAATATTTTCTTTTTTTTTTTGTGATTGTGAAAACTATGGAATGTATATGACGGGTTTGTAATCAGCGATCCCGAGAACCGATTTTCGATTTTGAGACCGCAATATTGTATCCGCCATTCATGTTAATCAATAATAAAAAATCGTCGCAATTTTTTCTGTTATTACCATGTGGGACCATGTGAGACCAAAACTCGAAATTCTCTATAGTCAAAGAATAACTTTCAAAAGCTAAAAACGATGGGGAAAAAGGTGGGTCGAAAATCGGCTCACCATGCTTCAAGGGGTTAAAATCGTACTGTGGAAAATAAAGTCGTAGAAGAAGGCAGGGTTTTGGTAGACAAGGGGGCACGAGGAAAAGGATATATTTTCTACTATGCAAAGTTTTGGCGTCAGCTACTGTCACGGTATGGCACCGACAAATGACCTCGTGAAGGTTTTCTGATATTTGCTTTAATTCCACTCTGGGCACGGCTACCAGGGGGATGGAGAGGGGTCTCAGGCAGAAGGATGCCGATCGTAAGGGCTTCCTACGCTTCATTTCACTTCAAAAGGAGGTGTACCTCCCTCTAGAGTGATGCCACAGGGGTGCAATGGGGGTGTTTTTGACTGCCGAAGGATGCTCTTTCTCGTGCCATAATTAGAAATATGAATTTCCTTCGTGAACTACCAATTCTCGAAATTTTGATAAAGTCCCAAAATGTATATTTCACTCCAACCCTTGTCGTTCGGCCATTTTGTATCCGATCGGGATAAAACCTTTACCATTCGAACGGGAAATGAACGGGGAAGGAAATTTCATGAAAAATATGTCTTTGTTTTTCGAAATGGCCATAGTTTCACAGAAATACACAAAATTTCAAGTGTTCTACTTCAATTGGTCGTTATTGTATATGCTGAGGAACTTCTGATTAGAATTTTTTTATTGTATTCAATGTTTTGCAATTGATAATATTTTTGCACTTAATATTTGCTCGTGCAAATAGGGAACACCAAATGTTTGAATAAGGAGAGGAATGCACAATGATACAATTGTCTTTTTTTTTTATTATATGACTGAAATTGTATTAACTTACGTATTTAATGCGGGAAAAGGATGTATGCTAATTATATAAATGATTATGTAATTTTTACTGATATATAATGAAATATGTTTTTAATTAATAGAGCAACATGTGGATCCGTATAGTCCAATGCCGCTACTTCACTCAGCAGCGTATGTAGCAGCCACGGGATGGCCAACCCGTAGTCCTGAATCATTGACTTCACTAAACACAGGAGGATGTGGTGCGACTAATCTGACAAGCCTCAATCAGGAATGGCCGTCATCGCCGCTATCGGCATCATCAACATCACCAGCATCCGGATTTGTATCATCATATGCACATTCGTCATTAAAC
>JARPRH010012190.1:0-11419 GCA_031763665.1 Calameuta haemorrhoidalis
CTTTCTCAACAGTTTCTGAAAATTAGTCACGTCGAGAATTAACATGGCGTCAAAAATTGATTTAATGTCAAATAAAACATTGCAAATCGGACGCAAACGTTCCAGAAACGAATCTTTGTGGCAGAGTAATACATGGAAACAAGCAAGAAATAAAGTATTCTACATAATTTTCTGAAGTATATTTACTGGTTTTCTAACAGTGCTAATCGTATTAAAGCCATCTAAAACATGAAATAAAATTTAAGAAAAATTGTATATCACCGCGAATTTATATATAGTTTTTCTACGTATATGATGATGAATAATATGCCGTGTATAACTTCTTTGTTTAATTTTATTATTGAATTATATATATGTCTGGTTTTATCTTTTATTGAAAGGGTGAAGAATACGTATCTCGCTCAACAAAGAAAATCGTGCCGGAGAAGAAGTTCGAGATTCCCGATTCTTGTTGCGCCAAAAACTGTTTCCAGAAAATAGATGCATTGCACCAGAAAAAACTTTTCGACAGATTCTGGCAGCTTGGATGTTTCAAGTCACAAAATGTTATGCTGAGCGGCATGATGAGGAATATTTTGCACAAATCAACTGACAGCAACAATAAAGCTGTGAGATTTACTTATTGTTTTCCCGCCCAAATTCATTGCAATGATGAAATCATTACATGTCAAAAATTGTTGCTTCAAATTCTCGGTATTTCTCAACGGCGATTCAAAACAGTGGCAGACATGTTAAAAAATGGTAGAAGCTTCGATGATCAAAGGGGAGGTCCGCGATCAAGTGACGCTTTTTTAAAATTGTCAGATAACATGAAGAAAATAATTCATCAGCATTGTAATACATTTGAGTATTCAGAATCACATTACAACGTCGATCGTTCTAAACTTAAATATTTTACAGATTGTAGTTTGAATTTAAAAATCATGTACTCAAAATTCTGCGAATATTATAAGCGCGTGACAAAACAAAATTCTGTGCCGATTGGGGAATCAACTTATCGAAAGTATTTCAATCATTTTGTTGATTTCACATTTGATATGCCAAGAGTTGACGTCTGTAATGATTGTTTCATACTTAAACGTTATGGCCCAGAGGAAGAGCAAGCGATACATAAATCCAAATACGAAAATCATGCAAAGATGAAAAAAGCAATGTTATCCTACGACGATTGTTTGTTCCTTGAATTTGACTTTGGTCAGAATTTGCCGCTCCCAAAAGTTCCGGTCAACGCGCAATTTTATCTTCGCTTGATATGGTATATTATATTCAATGTTCACGTTTATCAAAAAAGTGGGATTGACAGAAGCTACATGTTCACGTTTTTAGAGGGCTACACAAAAAAAGGGGGAAACACGGTGTGCAATTTATTGCTTCACGTTATTTTGAAAGAAATCGAATTGACTTGCTATAATCGCTTGTGCTTATTTTCGGACGCATGTGGTGGTCAGAATCGTAACCGTATGATGATGGTTTTTTTGTCTTCTTTGTCTTGCAAGCTTCAGATTGACATTGAACACTTATACCCTGTTCGCGGACATTCCTACAGTGCCTGCGACCGAAATTTCGGCATGTATAGTCAGAAGAAAAAAAGAATGGAAACTATCGAATCTGGAGATGATTACGATAAGTTGATTCGAAGCGCGAAAAACCCTCCATTTTTTATGGTGAAATCGGCAGATTACGATATTAAAGATTTTGAAGCAGCAATAGAAAAAAAATATGTAATTCCGAAGTCATTGAAGATCAGCAAAGCTGTGAAGCTGGTCTACTTTCCAAATGGGTGGGTTGATGTTTACGAAGACTATTATAATGAACCAAAAAAATACTATATTGAAAAGTCAATAACATTTGATGAGTTGATTGAGGCTTCAGTGCCTGAAGTTTGGGGGTTATCTCCCGAAAAAGTCAAAGACCTGAAGGCACTGATGAAGTTTTTGAACGAAAAAGGGAAGAAATATTTTGAAAATTATTTAAGCGAAATGACTATTAGACATAAGAAAAATAAGACTTCACCTAATTCGGATTCTGTAAAATAAGTATACGTGCAAACAATTTGATTCACAAATTTCAAGTAATCTATAACGAAAATATGCGACTTGTTTTTTTTTTCCAATTAATTGCCGTATTTTATAGAAAATATATTTGTATTATTACCTATTTTACAATTAATGTACAACGTGTAAAAAACTACAGTAAAGGAATTACTGAACAGCCTAAAAAAACTATTTTTCACGTAAAATACAATCGCAACGTTGCGCGCGTTCGGCGGAATTGCAATAGCGGCGCGACTTCGGTCGAACGTTAGAATATTTATGCTCGTCATTTGTACAAATCTAATCCGATCGAGCTGAATTTTTGATATAGTATAATTAGATGTACATACAATCGATGGATATTGGTTGTTATGGACAATTAAAAAATTTATAGCGACGTTTTCGAGCTCAAAGTTGTGAAAACTTCGTGCACTGTTTGTACATTAAACTTTCGAGAAATAAGCCATGAAACTACATTCGCTAGAAGCGGCAAAGACTAACGAAAATTTCTATGCAAGAATCAACTTGATATGACCATTATTACCGGATTAATCGCGATTTTAAAATTTTGTGTGGGATTAACGCGGTGCGTAGCAACGCGTATCCCCTCTCTTACCTACTAGGCCAAAGTCGGTCCGCGCGCTTAGGACGTTCTGCATTCCAGGGGCTCAATTATTGAAAGCAAATCAAGTATCAAAGTCAAGTGTTAAGAATAACTATTCAAATCAGTTTAAATAAGTGAAGCATACTTGGTGATTCTATTCTGCGAGTTTTATGAAACATCATCATTAATATCACTAACTAAACCTCGCCATAATTTCGATTGGACAGAGCGAGGGTCCATTCAAATCTTCCAGAGAAATCATAAAATAGCGAACGGTTGTATTCCTTTGGAAATCGTCGGGGTAAACCTATGAGTACATTCGCACAAAATCAGGTACACACAAGAATTCATTCATATCCAGAATACTTAACTTACATAAAACGGATGAAGAATACCCGAGCAAGGAAACAATCAGATCGTTCAGTTGAATTTCGTTCTCGTTTCATATGTATACCAGGAAACTATATTAAAGTCAGGCAACAATCCACCTCACATCGATTGGGAAGTCCCCTGGCGCCTAAATACTATTTCTTTTGATTCTTTACCTGCTGAACTAATTACCATATCACTTAAACGTAGTAAGGACCTTAGGCAATCAATAAAAACAGAGTATTCTAACTTACCAACATTAGATCTAAATCAAGTAGCGCAGTCAGATAGGGTACCCCTGTTGTTGTAATACTATACAAGTGGCGTGCGGTAGAAAGAAATAAAACAGTCAAAGATAGGTCCGACCTAACGTGTGGGCGTACCCTTTAACACCGGCAAATTTGACCAACAGGCCATTCTAACTATCTTTTCTAAGTCAACATTCATTGAAGCTCCATAGTTCTCAATTGTTACTTCTCAATTTAGACGTAAACCATAACCGCATTCCATATATTTCAGGGTGCGATCGTAACAATACCTTATAGTTCTCGCTTATAATATGTGTACTACGAAAATGATGTGCACTCTGTACTAGTCGGATAGCGAAAAGGGACGAAGATCCTAGTATAGCTAGCTAGCTGTGACAAATATTAATGGAAGGGACCTTTGTTATTAATACTTTTTATCTTGGGCTCGCCGCACACCTCTAAATACTTCTCATCTCTTTCTCTTACTAAATTTTTCCCTGGCTATAACGGATATATTGAAAAATGTACTCTTTAGGCCCCTTTTCTACAATAGTATATAAACCGACTTCAGGGCTAAACTAATAAAACATATTTCATATCGACACGATACAAGAGCCGCGAGTCCAGCGCACTATGATTTTCTACCGGGCGCGATCTCACTCATAGCTTTATAATTTCACAAATTTTCGCATTTTTGAAATTCCTTTTAGGTTTATATCCATGATAAACTAAGAGAAAATTAAACAAGAAGTCGTTGTTTTCTGATCGCCGTGATGAGATGACCCCTTAAATTATTAAAATATAAATATATTAGTATAAGTGAAGTATCATTTTCTTAAAAATTCATAATTAAAGTACAAAAAAGCTTCTGTTTTAATATTCTTTATGGCCTTAGCACTTATGCAAATATTTAAATTATACCTTTAGGCGTTAAGAACACTGATAACTGTAATAATATAATAATATTTTAGAAAAGAAACAGATATAACAAAAAATTATGACAAAATTGTATAATAACAGTTGAAACTTGCTTCGTGTTTCAGAGATACTCCTTCATTAGTTGAGGGGTAATAATTAATTAGGTTTAATGCATTTCGAAAAATTCTACGGACGTCAAAAATGTAGATTACAAAGTTCCTACATTTATGTATGCATTTGTATACGTTTTATGCATATAAAATATATATGTTGTTATACCGTGAGGATGTGGTGAAATAATCTTCAACACTCTTAACCAATAAGAAATAGCGAAACAAAACTGTTTTATTATGCCTCTGTAACACTGGCACAATATTGGTTTTCTATAAACGAGTGGACAATGCTCACTCGGAGCCTACAGTTCGACGTATGCTTCCTTGTTGCATCTGCATCAAGGAGGAGAGTTCTCACGCCTTATTACAATTTTGCTGACAAAGGGTTTCTTATCGTGTGGTACTAAGAATGCTAACCTAAGAAAGGCAAAGTACAAAGAAGTAATGCTTAGGGCATAACAGTACATACACAAATCTACTTGTTCCTAATGTGACTGAAATACTACTGAATAAATGTACTTTTTAGTGTTCTTTCGCGCTATAAACTCGTGGGCTTCTATTATATTGTAGACGTGATTGCGAATAGATTTTTACACCCTAAAAGTAGACCATATTACCCATACAAACTCTTGTTGGTGCTGCCACTCATTGTTTACTTTCGTTATTTTATTCAAAGCATAAAAACATTTTTTGTTATGTGTAATTAAGGATATAGAAAATTTCAAAATTTTTTTCGATAATTTTTTGGGAAATGGTGTAATTGGGTGGGTAATCTGTTGAGCGAAACACTCGTATAATCTAGATCACGCCTGCCTTCGGCCGGCTCAGTAAATCATTCGATTATACTTCCTACTTCGCATTTCGAGATTACGAATGGTAGATCTTTAGAACCTTCTCCGACTCTTTTTGTTTACATAAAAAATAAACTTTTGTTCAACTATAGTTATATTTTAAATAATTAATAAGTAATATGTAATAAGAGCTTCTTAAAAACTATAGACTCCTTTTCAGTTCTGGGTAAACAATACCTTTTTCAAAAAGTTATTTTCTTGAATAATTATGGGACCACAAGAGAAGTCTACGAAAATTCGTGATTTTTCATGCCAACCTTTCTACTCTTTCTATTTTTTGGATATTAACTATCTTCCAATAGTACCCTCTTTACCGCTACGATGTAGTTTATTATATAAAATCAATGATTTTTCTTCATCACCTCTTAATTCTTTAGTTACTTCTAGTTATTATGATAATGTTTCTGCAATACAAAGTTTAGGTTTGTCATTAAACTAACACTGGGTCCACATCCCAGGTGGCCTCATATATTGGTTTGCTGGATCTCTTTTAAGCACAGCCTTTTACAATTTTTAATATCAAAGGATTATTTGATATATCATCGGAAAAAATGAAACTTAATGTTGCTTTGGAAGAGGTCACGACTTCATATCCTGCACCGAACAATGCGCATAGACTCAATTGGACACAAATGCGAATTTCTGCCTTCGAGTGATCTTCCATCAGTAATTGAACGATATTGTAAATTACCTTTATCTGACGGAATCTTTTCAAACATATTAAATGTTTAGTCATTCTCTTTGCTCGCTTGCCGACGATATACTTATCCACTAACCTACCCAGTCTCCAAAATTTAAATATTAGATCTTATCCTAACTTTACCTAACGAAACCTAGCGTAAACTAATGTTAAATCACATACAATATTCTATAATAAGATATCGTTCGTTCCTAATTCTCTTGCATTTATTTAAAAGTGGACAGCATTTACAGTAAAAAACATCATTTGTGTCCAATTGGTATGTGCGTCAGTCCCACCCGGACAATGCGCCTAACCCCCCCCCCCCCCCCCCCAAATTCAAAGTCTTCCTTAGGAACATCAACATCGATCATCCACACTTACTAATCAATCCTCTAGTAGAGCAGTACCCTTCTGGAATCTTGAGCTGATTGTCTGCGTCAGTCCAGTGTTAAACCGATCAAATACCTTAGGGCCTATTTTGATCTAGCTTACCTTAGGGCCAAGGGAAAAGTGCGTCATCTCAGTGCCGAGCGTCCACGCGAAAAGAACTCAATTCTAAGCATTTCGATTAAAGCATTCGTCTAGTGCGAGTATCGTCCTTAGGATTGGACCAAGAATCTCTCTTCAACAAATTCAATCTCGGAATCGTGGAGCACCTCTTGGCGCTCTTCCTCACTTTCTCTCTCAGCTCACACACCGGTAAATAACTCACATCACTTAATTCTTCACATGTGCTATTCGTAAACCGAACCAAACAAGCTGACGATCACACATACACTATTATTCAATTTCACTTTGTTAGTAGGTTCACATAATCTCTTTTGCACCAGACTTGTGTATGCACCAGACTGTATATATTTTTTTTCATGATTTCGAAACTTAAACCATCATTATTAAATACGAATTTCAAATAACTTCTTTATTTATCATTAACAACCACACCTCACGTAGAAGAAGTGAGTCTACTAGTTCGATACATCTATCGTTTGGTTGTGATCCTCACCTTAGTTATTGACCAAGGTACATAAATGCAAATAGGCGTGCTTTATCGCCTTAAAGGTGCAAGAACCCAATACCCTTTACGTGGTCCTTGATCATAACACCTATGCTAGCTCCTGCTCCCTGATAGGACATAACAACTGCAGTCGTAAGCTGAGTTCTTGAGATTTTAGCGAATATGCATAAACTACTATCTTAAACTGTCAGCAATTGCAGTCATCAATCGCCAAACCGATTGCCATCCTGACTGAACGCATTCCTACACATATAAGATGGTTGGCCCAGCGAGCATGCATATTACGAAATAAATAACATCCCTGGCGTAAAAGGGCCAAAGTGGGATACACAGTTATCCCCACTTTTTGGCAACAGTAATTGAGAGGGCAAGCGAGAGCGTGTGCAATTCACAGATACATAACACAAACCAACAAATTCCTTTACTTTTGTATGCAAAATCCTCATTTGCCCACCGTTTACAGACATTCAAAATAGCTGATTGCCGCACAGTGCGCAAAGGCGATGCGCAATATCCTTTTACCGGTGCGCACACTAAATTCACCAGTGAGCAAAATATTACCGTTAGTGGGCAAAATACTTTGAACACTGCTGTTATTACTAGTGCCGTCTAGCGTTGCAAACGGTTTCCATGGCAACACCGAGTTGTTAAAAAAAGAAGAATCGAAAAAAAACCTAGATACTCTCCACCGTCTACTCGCAGTGCTTTCTCGCGTTTCTTTTCAAAGAAAAAATAGTGTTCAATACAAGAGGCTAAACTCGAATTAACATGGATTTCGTTGACGAAGAAAACTTTAAAAGCTACGATGAAATGCAGAAAATAATAAAGGAAGCCGATAACATTGTCATTAACTTGTCGCCAGCAAAGTCAAAATCCAAATACTTGGCTGTCTGTGAAAGATTCGTGCAATGGAGGACGGCAAATAAAAATTGCACAAAAGGATATGTGGGAAGATATTATGTTGATGTACATAAGCGAACTGGTTGAAGTCGAAAAACTAAAACCACCAACCCTTTGGTCGAGGTACTCGATGCTCAAAAGCACGTTACTTGCTTATGACAACATTAACGTTAAACCGTGGGTTAAAGTCGCTTCAGACATGAAGAAACAAGCGAAGGGATACTAGCCCAAAAAGGCTATGATTTCCACAGCCGACGATATTGCCAAATTTTGTATACAGGTCCCTGACAGTTCTCATTTGGTTGAAAAGGTAAGTCTTAAAATAAATGCAAAATATAATAAAAATAAATCTTTCTTTCAAAGAAAAATATGTGTGAAAATCTTTGCTATTCTAACAATCTTCTTGGATATATATATATCTGAATTTTTTAAAATAACTTCAGCGGTCTTCGTAAAATCTTTTAAATTTTCATAATTTTATTTTTATCTTATAATTGAGGAATTTTATCGAAAAATGCGACATGCGCTTCAAATTCGGTAAACGTGTTGTCCAAACTTGGAGAAAATACAAAGTACGAATTTTGGTAAACAAAAAATACGATTGGATTCGGCTCGTCCAGCCGCATCTGTTATGTTCGAACCATTTTTTCATAAAAAAATTGTTTTCCAAGATAAAAAATAGAAACTTTTTCTCACCTGAAGAAACGCGTTAAATTCAATGTTTCTTGAAACTAAAACTTCGTTTTACCGGAAAATACAAGACCGAATCGCTTCAAATTTGAATTGTAGATCCATGACCCGACGTCAACAGATTTGATTCGAATTGTAAGCGTGTATTTTCGAAGTTCTAGCGAAGATAACTGTTTGATAGAAAGTGTCGAGCAACATTTTATTTCAATTTAAACCAATCTCAAATCGCACGCGAGCACAAAGGAAAGTGGGAACAAGCCTGCAATAATAAAAAACGGAAACATCTCCACTCCTGCAATTAATTTATTGCTTGTATATGGATCCGAAAAATTGCAGTTTGAAGAAAACGAAAACATAAATTCGGGCCGCGCGTGGCGGACGTCGCGACGACAGCGCGCGGCAATGTAGTCTTTTGTTTCACTCGCGACAACTTTTATAATTTTCAATTAATTATGATCAAACTTCGCTAAAAACTTCCTCAAACGTTGATGACCAGCGTTTTTAGCGGGCATTTGCTGAGACTTTCATAATAAACAACTTCCTCGCTAGATGAACTGTGAAAAATACGGTTTTTATTTTGTATTAAAATATTTATCAACAATATGGTGTTGCAACATTGTGACCTACATCATAGGCTTTGATAAGGAGTCATGGACCTACAATTCAAATTTGAAGCGATTCGGTCTAGTATTTGCCGAGAAAACGAAGTTTCAGTTAAAAAAAACATTGAATATAATGCGTTTTTCAGGTGAGAAAAAGTAAGTTTTTATTTTTTATCTTGAAAACCAATTATTGTACAAAAAAATGGTTCGAACATAAAAGATGGACGAGTCGAGTCCAATCGTATTTTTTGGGTGCCACATTTCGTACTTTGTATTTTTCACTAGTTTGGACAACAGTTTTACCGAATTTCGAGCGCCTGTCGCCTTTTTTACTCCTCAATTATTGAAACTCTTGAAATATTTATAACAAAATAATAATTGCAACGTATTTGCTGTAGGTTATTTTGATCTTGGAATTGGCTGGTGGACTACGTCAGGAGAAAATTTACAATATTCGCACAGATGATATCACAGACAACAACGACATTCTGCTAATTTCGATTCCAAAGATCAAGAATGGAGATCGAAAATCTTTTGTAATCATGGGAGAATTACGTGATATCATTCGCAAGTATCGAGCGCTGTGTCCTACCAATCTGACGAGCAACAAATTTCTGATTATCAGAACGAAAAATGCGCTAACCAAGTACTTGAAATCAATAAAAATAGCCACATTATGCCTAAAAAATGGATACATTTTTGGGAAAGCAGAACGCCGATTCTTACTCGGAGGATAATTTTCGCCTTACATCAGCAATATTCCTCGTGGATGCAGGTGTTGATGTTACGGAATTAAAAAGGCATGTTGCTTGGAAATCAACTGTGGTAGCAGAAGGATATCTGGGAGTTTCTGTCGGGAACAAGAAAAGAACTTACTCGAAAATTGCCGACTCGATTGAAATGACAGAAACGAAGAAAAAATCTGCATTATTAAATCAACCAATTGCATTAACAGTTTAATCGTCAGATCCATCAGCCGCATCACCTTCGAGTAAACAGATTTCAACACATACGCACAAAGAAAACATTGAAACTCCAACACATGTGATTATCATATAAACAACTGTACTATTAATATATTTCACAATGACAAGAAAAAACAACAAAAAGTATCCCAAGTTAATGGTCCCAAAAATAAACAAATATATGATACAACTATAAAATAGTTAACGTTAACACTATAATATTATGAAAAAAAGTTGGCTTACGATGTGATGTATACGATAAATAATTGTTGATATATGCATTGTGACGCACTGGGCGTCGGAGGTGAACCCAGGGTCTTCTCGAAATAGCTATAGCAAAGGCAGAACGACAGGGAGGGGGTCTCGAAAAGGAAAGGGAACAGGGGGTAGAATAAAAGAAAAGTATAATTAATAAAACAGAATGAATACAAGAGTCGAAAATAAAAGTAACGCGATAATGTTCGGGGACACGCTATGGGCAAGGGGACAAGGGGGCAGGGAGGACTAACAGGTAACGGGTTGGATGTAAATAGGGATTGGGCGCCAACTACAATTGCGGTGCGGCACCGAAGGCCCGTCTATAGTAAAAACAAGGCATGCGAAAATGCCGGACCACGTGGGCCGGCTCGTTACTGTCCTGAAGGGACCTACTGAATCTAAAACGCAATTAGAGAAGAAAGGGGGTGGGGAAAAGTTGGAAAAATGGGGACAAAACGCAATCACACTGTACTCACTCAAACAATCCGCAATCCGCAAAACTCGATACAATCCAACGGGAATACACTCTCTCACAAATCGCACACCACTATTCGATAACGATCCGCAATAGAAAGAAGAACGCACGTGCTCGCTACTGTCGCTTGGCTCGAAGTGGTGAATGTTGCCGCTTGCCGGTCCTCGTGGGCCTCCAGGGCCTCGCTGATTGGCTGTTTCCGTTGGGTCGAGAGGGCTACACGCTCCGGCATTGGTTGGCAGTTCCGGCATGGCAGGGCATTGGCGGGTTCCGTTGTCGCTGGAGCGTCGGACCTTCCAGGGCCTCGTAGGCGGGTGGCACAGCGCTGGCTTCGCCGGCGCGCCTGCTGACTGTCACGTGCCGGGCAATATGGCGGCCTCCAGGCCTATCACATTTCCTCCCGAGCATGTCCTCGGGACTGGAGGGAGAGGGCCCCACCCCTGTCAGCCGGGCCTCAGGACTAACCGGATGACGGGACTGTACCGGGGCTGCATAAACGTGGTGATGGTGGTGGTGCGTGGGCATCTATCCCACGGGATTCTCGATCAGCTATTCGACGTCACTCCCATGTGGTTCGGTCAGCTGTTCTCCTGCCCATGCCATCCCTGCTTTCCGCTGCCTCGGCGACGCAGCCACTCTTTTGGTCCTTCACTTCGGAGATGGTGGCGGGTCCTCGGCATGTTCCTCGATGATGGA
>JARPRH010012215.1:0-12481 GCA_031763665.1 Calameuta haemorrhoidalis
TTCACAGGTAAAATTGATCTGGAGGAGCTGATACGGGCATTCAAGGATTTAGGAATAGAAATGGATAGAGTAGAGGCAACTAAGCTGCTTCAGAGGTACGACGCATGAACAATAATTAAGATGTCTAAATAATTGTCAAATTCGGCTTTAAAAAATGGCTTCCTTTATCGTTTCATTCACAGAATGGACCAGGATGGAAGTCTCAACATCAGCTTCGACGAGTGGCGAGATTTTCTCCTGTACGCGCCTAGCACCAACATCCACGAAATCATCTTATATTGGCGTCATTCTACGGTGAGTCATTTATACAATTACATTATAAAGTCTCTACAGCAGATCTGGCGTACACTCTATACCGTCAGTATAACAAAAAATAGCGAGTCTCCATTTTCATTTTGTAATGCACACCGAAGACAAGTGGAAGTACTCCATTACTTCTGCCTATCATATGTGATAAGGAACGTAATACCACGGTAATAATTATCAGCATCTAATATCCGTAACCGGCCCAAACAAATGATGCTTATAAAGCAGGAAGGAGGAGGGGTCCAAGAATGACGATTTTTGGTAGCATGAAGGCTCGACAGTTAGCGTAGCTTCTGGATTGGTCGAATCCGAGGGCTCGTCGGATGTTCGAACGATGACGTAAACGTCGCGTGTATGCCATACTATATGACCTTGATTCCCAGCTGTTCCCGAGCGGCCATCAGTCCAATTTCTGTCTCGTACTGCTGCTTATACAGCAAGGAATAGAACACGCATGTGCGCGCATGCGCAATTGCTAGAACCCTCTACGCTTCTCGAATACGACAAGCTTTTCATCATTACTTCGTTCACCACTCGACCTGGCATAAATACTCGTGCTCGCGAACACATTTTCACACGTCCGTTTTCCCTTGTTAAGAAGAGAGCGTTGCGCGGCTTCGAGCGATTCTTCTCGAGCATGCATCGCCAGCGAGGAAAACAGGTGCGTCATGAGTCGCGCAGCAGCTGATGTCATCACTTCTGATTGCGTTAGATAACGGGCCAAAAAATTCAGCAACTGACGGATCCGTATGAACCGGAAGACCAACGATAGAGACGAGTGATGTGTCTCAATCTGTGTCGATATCATTAACAGTATTAAACTAATTTTTTGGTTCATTAATACATAGTCGTGTAATGCTGCATCTTGCGTTTGAATATAACGTAAGACGCGAATGAGTGCATTATAGAGTTTATTTAGAGATTTTTGGATATTTTAGTGAATAAGAATGGTTTATTATAGCACTATCAGTACTAGTCTTATGTATTGACTTCGGGTGAAACAGCCGCTAGAAGTAGGACGCTTCTCACGGTATTCGGTGCTTACGTAATCGCAAGTAAATCGACGTTTTCAGCTTAAACAGCTCGTTGAAATGAACTTTTCGCTTTGACCAGATTTCTAAACCTCCTCGACATCGATTTATACGTATTAAGATAAGTAGATGAAACACAGAATTTATGCAATAATTGCATGACATGCGTTTATATGCCGGGGCATATTTAATTCAAGTAGATCTTGCCCCTCTGTCCAGACAAAGTGAATTGATCGTCTCGGCCGTATTTTTGATCCAGTAAATCCAATCAGAAATCATTACGATTGTAGGCTTGATCGATCAGTTCAATTTTGAGATTTATTTATTTACGGTGTTACAGAAGCGGTCTTCCTCTTACGTCTTTTCTCTAATTGCAAATTACAGACGTGTTATTATGTTTATGTCTGGTCCTCTTATCTTGTTCGAATATTGCGTTGTTAACGAAATGCAGGAGGTTGAGATTGCTTTGTGCCGATGGTGCCGATGGAAAGTTTCACCTAGCAGTGGAATGTTTTGCAGTACGTTTTGGCACCTTATTATTTAAACCTTGTCCAACGTTAAAGTTTATGCACAATTGGACTGCGCAGGATACGAGCTTGTCGAAAATTCGCTCCAGCTAATCGTGCACGAGGGTCGGATACACCGTTTTTTGTTTAAATAATACACATAGTCTACGTATGGAACAGGGACTAACTCTGTAGAGAATGAGGACTAGTCAATTGAGTAAAAAAATTGCGTCGTAGTCCCCTCTGGGGAATCAATCGTACGAATATCGTCAGTCTTAACGCGCACTGTAGCGATAAAAAGGCCAAATTATTTAATTGACGAAAAAATCTAATGTAGACGCTCCATTAATCTGGATTGAAGTTTCCTTTAAAGCGCATTTGGTTTACAAAAATGTCATTAACGCTGATTTTCCCCTTTAACGTGTAATCGGAAGTTCCACTGCCTTAAACTGGTATACACTTGGTATATTTACATGTATTAGGTATTTATCTAATTTGAAGAAGTTATTAGAATCATTTGTACCCGTAACTTAATATATTACAAGTTTTAAAGTGAAAAATACTAAATTTAATCTGAAAAAAACACCTGTGTTTAAGATTATTGAAACGAAGACGAAACAGTCAGTTACGTAAGGAGTGAAATTTAAAGTATCAGTGCCGTAAAAAAATTGTAGACGTTTAACACAAATGACTTTCATCATTTGTGATAATACTCGATTACCCAAAGTCTCAGGGTTCGGCAGTGTAATGGACAACGGTGTCAGAAACGAAACTTTAACCTCTGCTCATAACATTATCAGGACGGTAGGTAAATTGAAGCGCGGGAGAAAACATAAAATTCAAAAGGGGCATTTTCTTGGCTTCTTTTATCGGTCTCTGTGTTATTGTAGCGCACGAGATTGCAGCTGCGGGTGGTATTTTATAACTGGAGGCCGATTCTATCCAGTTCGTATCGGTAGTGACTTGCCCCACGCCTAAGCACGGCTACACAGCGTACTTTGATACTGAAGCACAATGATCCTGGCTTAACACGTTGCATCGGATCTACATATGTCTCTTTGTTTTGTTACGTTACAGTACTCAACACTGGAAGCTTTGTAGTGCTTTTGTTCGAGTCACCCGATATACTTGGCTTTCACTGTATAAACTGAATCACTATAATAATCAGTCTTGAGGCGAATGCGCCCATACAGGAAAATGCACAAGGTGTTTTCTTGTGAGGCCATAGAATTTACACTTACAATTAGAGACAAGGTCGTTTGGTATACTGATGCAGACTGGAATGTAGTGAGCTGAACCGCCTGTAATATACCAACAGATTCAATTGAATTTAAGGCTTGTAATTTTCACATTGATCACATCCATCTCCTTTGACTTTACATACTTCTTTATGTTGGATACTGTTCTATGTGATTTATTTGCAATTCGATTTTTGATTGATGACGAAATTCATTGCGATGTTTCATCAGCTGATGCAAGTGACTGGCGTCATTCTTGATAACGATATATATGTGTGTACCAGTTCGTTTATTATTGTATATTTTCATAGTCTATGTGTAGTATGGTTAAGTCATAGCCTATATGAAAAATATAGTAATTTTTTACAATATATGCGACATATACGTTGTAACGGCAAGTTCAGTTTATGCTTCATTAAGACGTATGGTTTATATTAGTCGTGAAGTTTTCGAGTGAATTTGGTATTTTCCACAATTATAAGCGGTTCAGGTTTTATTATCCTTTTCAAAATTTTCCATTCGTTGATCATTTCTGGACTTTTGAGAATTGGTCGTAACAGGTTACGGTCAGTGAATAACGGTTATGGCATTACCTGACGGGAATCATGGTTTGGTTGAAATTTATTGTTATTATGCTAGGAAATTTCCCATAGTATCTTAGCGTATGGTTAATTCGTAGGAAACAAAGTTTGAACCGTGATATGACAAATAATCGGATAAACTTGGGTATCTTGAGGCTAGTATTAATCATATTTCTCGTTGTATGAATGAAGTTATCTGTAATTTACTATACACGTGGAAAATATTCGAGTCTCTAAAAATACGACTATACGGAAGAAATCGGATTTTCGAAAAATGTTATCAATTATTCACGTGGTTAAAGTATCATATGACAAAAGGATAAGCACGCCAATGTATTATAGATCCTAGTCTTCTTAACTCGCACTGGAAAGAAATTTATTTTGCGTGATCACGATTCTTTGTAAATGTTGTATTGGCACGTATTTGATTTGTGTGCCGATAACGTTGAGAATCGCCTACTACGTGACACCTATACAATTTGTTGATAAGATAAGTCATTTAATTAATTTACTGTGCATAGAAAATCTTATGGAATCCTTTATACTTACAATTAAAATTTTTACTAATTAGACGAAAACAATAACGTCATTCACCTCACAACACCACTATCATCTCATGGCATGTCGCAGTACACTCAACGCGGAATAGATTTGTAATTGTTATCCTGGTTTGTCATTAGTGGAGCACACGATCATCATTATCAAGTCTAGACAGTGTCTTGACAGCCCATAAGATTAAATCATACAAAATCGCTGAGCTGGTGACAAATAATAATGTAGTAAAATGTAATTTTTAATTAAAATTTCCGATGGCAACAGGGGTGATTACCTACTTCCAGCTATAACAATAATGCATCGATCTTTGTCAGTCGTGACTCATCATATACGAGCATCATCATACATCACTCTCAATAAGAACAATTTTTTTAAAACCGGATGTAATGGCAAGACGAATTCTAAGTCAAAGACAGCCAAACAATGAAAAAACTGGTGGAAGTCAGACGGGTTGACTTTTGAACAGGAAAGTTCTGGCCCCTTGTCAGTTAACATGTAGAACCTCTTGGTGGCCTCTACGTAGCGGCTAGCAGATAACGAAACTGGAGGCGGGTCGCTCGTGACGTCAGTTTGCCGTTGGTGGGGATTTCCCGTGTCTTTCTATCTTCATTCGAATTGCCGCCGCTGAGTCAGTCTAGTCTCAGTCAGGATTGGCCTTCGCTCTCGGCGCGAGATCCGACTCCGGGCACTCGTATATCGCGAAGCTCGACTCGTCTTCGTAGTTTAATATATTCGGTTGCAGCGTCTTTCGCTGTAACGTAATAATAGTGTGCGCGAGTATCTCGCCTTTCACATTCCTATATAGCCAAGGAAACGTATTTATTACTATCGCCATGCTGGAACAAGAAAGCATTGGGTCCGGTTGCCAGGTCTGCGAGGAATTTCTCGATGTCTACCATGAACTCCTACAGCGGGTAAGTTCGTTCACTTATGGACAGCAGGAAGCGGTCGATTGTCAAGGTGTCTTCTTGATGAGTGATAAATATTATAATCCACAATATCAACGAAAAGATCAACGGTGTATTATCGCAGGGATTTTTGAATCTTCTGAAACACTACCCGTAGCTAGTGACTGTCTATTAATAGCGAGTTGCATCTAACCCGGCTAACTTTTACCGGCTGCAGCTGCTGTTGGCACTGTCGGTGCTCTATATTCCCTTAAAATATTATTTTCAACTGTCAAAGCCTCAACAACAGCTTCATTGCCGCCATAACGAATCACTCTCGTGTCCCTGTGATCGCGAACGTTCCACGCTGCGGATTCGGAATTTTCCTTGTCGGTCGAAGGCCGTAGCCCCAGCGTGACAGAATTTTTGTATAGGTTAGGATTCATTCAACGACCTCTCTGACGACACGTGTGCCGTTTCCGTTCATGGTTTTAAAGCTCTTCTCCTGGATACCGCATTCTGTATATACGATAGTCTAGTTTTTATGTCTCTGACATTTAACTATATGCAACGTGGAAAGTTATTTTATATTAGACAAGGAAAAATCTTGTACATTAAAGCGGTAGACGTTCGTCAGACTATGACCTAGTCCTGACATCTTTACAATGCTGATATCATAACCTTAATTGTCTGTTTGGCTTATGCCTCTGTTTGTGATAGTCTAGATTCCAGTCTGTCTTGCGAATGATTTGTTCATTTATTCGTTTTTTGTTGATATTTCGTAAGGTTAACGTATCGAGGGTAGTTCGTGATATAACCAACATGTAAATTGATCGATAGTTCTCTACTTTTAGCAATCCTTATGTCTAAGAGCCTACTTTAAGAACGTTTAACGTTACGACTCTAATTAAATATTTCCTCGTATCTCTTTTTCGTATATATACATATATACACACACACATGTAAGTCGGTTAGCACCGAGTCACGACGGTTACACTTTATTTGTTTATAGCACGCGCATGTCCAACCTAACCTAACCTAACCTCATTTTTTTCAGCAATCACGATAAATTTTACAGTCATTATTACTCGCTGAAGCGTTACGATCCACTGACAGTTGCCACAAAAACTGTCATCCATGAAATCTCATGTTCATTTAATTGATTTATCTGATTTGGAGGTTAGGCAGTCTAGGTCGGTTCTTCGCAGCTTGAAATCTTTTGTATTGTTAAACGCACAACGCTGCAGGGCTTTTACTGTCTTTGGCGGGATGCCCCCTCGACAAGAATTTTCAAAGAGGTTGATGGACTGCCAGTCATCTTCCTCGTAGTTCGACGTGAGACAACTATGAGGAAGAAACGATCATCGAACGAAGTATCCAAGAGTGACATTGGGCAAGAACCCAAGTAACGCGTCGACAGAAAAAGCTAAGACCGCATTCCTAGCGGAAGTTTGAAGAGGGGTCCGATCTCTTTATTCTCAGTCGTACCCTGGCTTACCTGCCATTCGTTGCTTAGATAGTTTAAATATTGTAAAGTCATTAACATAAAAAACAAGCTCATCGAAAATTCGGTTGGTTCGATCAATAGCAATTCGAAGAACACAAACATGGATACTTTGGATAATATCGACAGCGACTTTTTCCTTGAAATATACGTAAAGTTAAGTACCTACAGCAGCACGTCCTTGTTCGGAAGTCCTCATTATATCATATCTTAATATAATCGCATGTCCTAGAATCATTCGCGAGGACTGCTCAGTTAAGAGTTTAATGACTTCCTTCGAACCTCTCAGTATGTAGAAATAATAAAAATCTAAACTCTTGCGAGAAACGATGTGTCTGAACTTTGTGTCTCGTAACTATCATCCCAAAGGTCGATTTATTTATTTTGACTTTTACTATCTCAAGTGTCATCCGTCGAATACGGATGTTCCTAGAACATCGTGCATCCCGTAGAGCTTTGACGTGAACGATTTTTAATAATTCAAACTGGAATCCTCTGAGTGTTTCATAATATTTAATGAACCAGCGGACTTTATCGCGCGATCTTATGAACTGTAAATCGGGTATTTAGATAATATTACCTTATCGCAAACCTTTTGAGAGACGCGAAAAAAAAATCCGACACTCGCAACGCAATTATGTTACGATAACAGCGATATAACGAATTCGCGCATGCTCGTAAAATCGTATTAAGCTAGACGCGTGAACTTTGAGTGACGATCGTACAAAATACATCGTGATAATTGTCGTCGTCGTCGTCGTCGTCGCTGCTTTTGTCGTCAGTCGCGTTGGGTTCCTCTTCGCCCGCCTGTACTTACCGTTGCAGGAGAGGAGTGAGAGTCCATCTTGACCAAAATAGCAAGGCACAAAGTCCCATGTATTTTTAGTAACCGATTTGCAACCGTTAAACTTAAGCCACTAGGCGCACGACTCATATTCAAAAATGCAAAACACCCGTTACATATGTCTTTTTCATTTAATCGCCACTATCATTATTGACTCTTACGCAATTAAAGTGACATATCACGGATATGCCCAATCACGCTGCACTCAGACGAATGACATTCGATATTTGCGCTATGAAAGATTTTCTCTTTTCGTCTGGCATTTATCGCCGATTTGTCGAACGAACTGTACAAGGTCGTATTTCGTGTAGTTTCCATTCGCCAGACGGAAACGACACGTGTCACGAAGCTTTGCTACCGAGACACGGTCACCGTGATGGCCACGATTTCACACGATTACTCGTGACTTTTCAATGAGAAATCTTCGACCGTCTGACCTCCGTACACATTTCCCACTGTTATGACTTTAACGTACGTTAGCAGACATGTTTGCTTCCAAATTTTGCTAGACGATTTATTAGCACACTACCGACGTCTTGGTATAGGTACTTGCGCTTCAACTTTATGAAGCGATAGATATTTTTTTTTTTTTATATTGCAACAGCGTTATTTTGAGTAGCAACATTTTTTGAGACAAAAACAAAATTTCAATACGACAATTTCTATACGTCATTCTGGTTATTGTCGCAATGTCGTTACCAGAAAAAATAAAGTGTAAAATACTTTCTTAATACGTGTATGTTTCTTATTTTCACTGAAAATCGCTAAAACTTCAAGTTTTCACTGATGATTAACACTTGTTACCATCATTGTCTTAAGTGTTAGATCTTTTATGAAATAACTAAATGTAGCGATATTGCTGTTAGAGCATTTAGTGTGTCTTGACAGCCATTAGCACGTGTGGTGGATTCAGACTTATTTTACTGAGTGTTTATTGGCGTTTCAATAACCGTCTTATATTTATATACCAAACGTGACAGTTAATTGCATTGGATAAAAATATTACTAGTGCGCATACCTCGTGGACCTACGTCATTTACGAGTCAAAGCTCCTTATCTGGTTCGAAGCGCTCATTTCATGGTAATGAAAGTTCTTGAGCGTACTGTTGCGTTCGCTGTGCAGACGGAGAGCTGGAGTTTTTTTAAATTTAATCGCATAGAATTTTATTTAGACGGAAAGTCTAATTCGGTGATGAGGCGTTAAAAAAATACTATTGAGCACCAAATGACTGTCATATCACACTTAGTGTTTACTCTGGTCGAATAATTCGTTTTATTATCGTGACCATTTTTGTTTTAGAAATATAAGCCGCGAACTACTAGCCTCTCTACTGCTATGGCTCAGAACAAAGTTCTGCTGTAGTATCAAATGACAGAATCAATGTCCTTGATATACAATGGAGAAAGAACACCTTGCACAGTTGTGGAGTATATTTTCTGGTGCTGCTTACGTAGTCAGTAAGGAGAATTGGAGAGATAAAAGAGAGAGAGATAGCTGTGACTAGTAGATTAATAATTATTTCTCCCGCCTGTTGCTACTTGGCAGATGGAAGTTTCTAGAATTGAGCGAGGTCGGGAGGAAGCACAGTGAAAGTGTTTGGTTGAAATATTAAAAGCCAGAATCAATGAAGGCTCTCGAGGAATGCAAGTGTTCCAGAGGAATTACAGAACCGGAAGTTATTTTAATCCTAAAAAAATTCCCTAGACTTATTTAAAGACAACTGAACGACAAGCCATAAGAGAGTGACTGATCGAATGCGAATTGACTATTTATCATCGGAAGTGGTTACCTTGCAGCACATGTGATTATGAGCGTTAATTAGATAAGGCTGACAAAGATATAGGCAGCTGTCTTAATCAGTGTCTGTATATCAAGAGAAATGTTTTATAAATTTTAATAAAGAATTGGTTTTTTTATTTAACGATGTTATTGGCAGTCGGCAGCACAAATTTTTTCTCTATTTCGATAGTTGGGATTCTGACAAATTTGTAATAGACAACCGTTGACCCGTCACATATCCATAACCCGGTGGTAATTTTTTCAATAAATCAGCAGTCCTAATCGTCTGGCTATAATCTTAAAAAATCCTTCGGTATTTACGTTGAATTTAACGAATCAATTTATATTTTTTTTAAATATCCTGTACGCGTTCCTGATAATTCTAAGTAACGCGACTTCAGGAGATGAACCTGGGATACGATCGATAAAAATAACTTCAATTCTTGGCACGTCAGGATCCCGAGCTTGACCCTGGATCTCTTTCTACGGTCAGGCTTGCAAGACCTGGTGATATTATATTTATAACTAACGTTCCTGCGAAACGGGAGGCTTTAACTTGCACTTTCTTTAGCTCGAATCTTATGATTTTTCTTTAATTCACTCAGAAATCTCCTAGGTCGAACACACTATGGCTTTTGGTTTATGCAAAGTGCAAAAGTACTCTGGCGCCGGCATAGACTCATCAGCGTGGTAAAATTATTTCTGGGATTCGACGTCTGGTAAGGAGTTGATCGTTGCTGGCAAGAAGAAAGAACATGGCGAGGTCGTCTTACTTCGTCCCTGGATGATTACCTAATGCATCTACGTAGGACGAACAGGTAGCTTCTAATGTGCATTGTCTCGTTCGTTTATTGGAACGCCGTTCTTGAAAAATCATAATGGTCGACTTCCAGAGTGTCGTGTGCATTTCTTTAATTCGCTGAGTATGCACGTAAAGCTATACGTACTGTTGTGTTGCGTGTAAAAATTTTTCCGAGAAGTTGGGTCTACGTAACGCGCCACGCTTTAGCTCCGATCGTTTGTTTACCGTAGTGACGTAAATACATAGCTAACGTCATCGCGGACACTGAGCGCCAATGAAAGTATCGAACGTATACAAGAACCGTTACTTATAACAACGTGACGTGAGAGAAGAGATTTTTATAAATATTTCTTTCGTCGCGTTCCTCTTGTTTGTACGATGTATCTTTAAGCCGTATATCGATATGGTTTTATTCTCATGCCAATGTATAATGTGTGGAGTAATGTATACGTTACATGACAAAATCATGGCGGCTATGTATTATTCATGGCTAATTGGTATCAATTGAAAATACTGCAGAAGCCAATTAAATGCGATATTAAAACATGAGATTTAACCTAGCGTACTCTAGACGAGATGTGGACACTGTTTTATTCTGTACTATATATATAGGCTACAACCGAAGTTTATGAAAATGGTAGTAACCTAGTGTTACGGCACTTTCTGAGAACGACCTACATTCGGAACGACACACGTGTCTAGGACAATTATATGAATTGTCGATACTCCAAGAATTCTATAAGTTCGAGTAACTTGAAATTTCGAACGTAAAATGCGTAGGGATAAATTAAGCTCTACGAAGTATCTAGAGGCACGTGTGACTTGGTTGCGAAGTAATTCGATTCAGGGGCGCGAGGAAGACCGAGGAATGAATCCGGTTAAAAGCGGTTTCGGGAAAGCCGAGAGATAGCGAGGTCCACTCTCTGCTGCTTAGCCAATTCCGGGGCTACGAGACTCCTGCCAATTGGCATTCTTTTATCCTCAGCACTACGGACCCGGTTATGCCAGGGTCTGCTGAGGACGTCTTTAGAGTCTAAAGTCCATCGGAACCACTTGCGGCATTGCTGTACATCGATATCTTAACTTTTTCTTTTACGCCTTGCTTACGCGACCAGCACTTCCTTACTACGAGGGGCAACGTCTATGAACAGAGAGCGGATTTAAACTCGAAGCTGCTTTCTCTTGATTCTTTTAGACACTTGCTTGGAGTCCATTCATTTCATGCACTGACCTCGTTGCCATCGTCAGAAATACAAAAATGGTCAGATATCCTACTCCTTGGTTAAACTCTCGTTTCTGAAAAATGTTCGTTGGAACGGTTGACCATTTTCTCTAATCTAGATATGATATCGCTACATTTGAAAGAGAACCACTTTTGGACATTTCAAGCGAATTCGCATTAATCGATAATCGATGATCGTGAGACAAATGATTTGTATCTGGGACACTGACCAATTTCAAGTCGGTTACGAATCCAGTGACGTTTTGGATTCAATCGAGGAATTAAAATCATGTATACTTATCTGAAGCTGTGCTTGTTGCGTCAATTTCTTCTTTTGGTCTTCCACCTGAATAATGTTTCTCACGCATTTGGTAGGGTATGATTTGTGCCATGAATTTTTGTTATGACTTAATTGGAAAGTTCGTTAATCGATGCTTTTATGGTTATGTTTTTAGTATATGGACATCGGAGAGGATATGGGCGTTCCCGACGATTTCACGAACAGCGAAATGGTGTCGGGAATGTGGTGGCGGCATCTAGTATCAGGTGGTATTGCAGGAGCAGTATCTCGCACCTGTACAGCTCCCTTGGATCGTATTAAAGTCTACCTTCAGGTAAATCACTTGTTATGCCTCTTTCTATAGTGATTACCTACCTCTAACGGAAGTTAATGTCACTAAGGATAACTTGAATGTTTCCATAATAAATTTATTAAAAAGTCTCTTTTAATGATTTAGGTCCATGGTACACGGCATTGCAATATATCTAGCTGCTTTAAGTACATGCTTCGCGAAGGTGGTTCTATAAGCCTTTGGCGAGGTAACGGAATAAATGTACTTAAGATTGGACCGGAAACAGCTCTTAAATTTATGGCCTATGAGCAAGTAAAAAGAGCCATCAAGGGAACTGATTCACGGGAACTTAGTATCTATGAGAGATTCGTCGCAGGATCTATAGCTGGTGGTATCAGTCAGTCGGTCATATATCCACTTGAGGTGGGTAACAATTTTTAAAGTTGCCTTGTAATATATTTTATGAGTTTTAAATACGAAACTGAGAGTTTTATGATTTTCTTGCAGGTGTTAAAGACGCGATTGGCTCTTCGTAAAACTGGAGAGTATTCGGGCGTCTTGGACGCGGCCAAAAAAATATATAGTCAAGGTGGCATGAAAAGCTTCTACAGAGGATACGTTCCTAATCTCATTGGTATACTTCCATATGCCGG
>JARPRH010012250.1:0-12475 GCA_031763665.1 Calameuta haemorrhoidalis
CATAGGGACGATCAAATAAAGAACCATTGAGCCGTTCCTTATTTCTCTCGTTAGTATCGAACGTTAGGATAAACCAGAAGAGTTTTTCATGGTATTGGAAACGACGTGAAAAGCTATTAAAGTAGGTACGTTCGAAAAGTTCCCAGAGGATCAGCATAAAACTCAAACCTTTCGATGGAGCTCTTTGTACCAAATGTAGAATCATCTGTTAATTTCTTGGTATACAGGAAAGCTAGGTATTCGCTATAGTTAAAAAAAATATAAAAAGTAAACTAATACAAAAATAGTTACAAAAATAGAATAGTACTTTAAATTCCCCTATACATACACACATGCATTACTGTATTATATTAATAAATATGAATTTTCAAGAGATCCTGTAGGGATCTTATACATTATAATTAATATTAGTCTTATACATTTAGTGAATTCCATGAATATACATATATATGTATACACAATATGATATATTCCACATATCATGAATATATTACCCATTTACATATGACCCTAAGATTACGAGTCGTAGTAATTCGTTCAGTAAAATGGCGCATAACCTAGAGGTCAAAACAGAATTCGAGATCACTCTTGGTCCAATGGGTCCAATGTAATTTTCCGATACCTTGAAAAAAATCCATAGTTACGAGGTGAAAGGGAAAAATTTCGAAAAGCCGTTGCAACCTTAACTTCGATGTCAGCGCCATACGTGAGACCGACGTCAGACATTCAAAGCTCGTCCCAACAATTAATTCTGTCCAAGTTTTTAAATAACATTTGTTACCCTAAAAACGATATTGGTCCCTTGACCATTTATGCGATATTTTTCCTTATAACTTGAAGTAAAACATTGAAGGAATTCTTAAGGAATTTCGAAACCTTGAGATTGGAAAAACTGGAAGTCTTCGACTCTTACGCTAAATACCATTACAGTCGATTACGGCATACCCATAAAAGGATATGACATTGAAAATTCGAACCAATCCGAAATCCCGACCATGAAAAATAAAATTTAATAGTAACATGCAAGAGATAAGAAATAAAAATAAAAATTTGTTTTATCCTAAATTTAATAGAAATAAATGTTAAGAGAATTAACAGAAAACTTCTAAAACTGCTTTCACGTAATTATGTAATAATGTGTATATCTACAATCCAAATTAAGATCTATATTACGAATTTAAGTAAGGACTTTTAATCATTATACCTGTTATTGTATATTATTATTATATATTATACTATTATATTATCGTGATTGACGGTCGGATTGTAAATGAAACAAGGGTTAATGAAATGAAATACGAAATACATATATAGCGAGTGATAGCTCTAAAAATACAATATAGATGCTGCGGGTATGTCGATAAAGTGGAATAGGCATTAGGAGTTAAAAATATGTTTCCTAAACTATAAGGGGTATCTATAGCGAGCGGCCAAACACATTTTGCAGTAACGTGTTATCGCTTGAAGGATCGCACTTTTGAATAAATATATGAGTTTTCTAAGTGGAAGGAACATTAGTAAGTCATCTGCCTTTGGAAGATGTGCAAACTTTATGTAACGTATTTGAGGATGATTTAGATACTAGACATAGGAGATACTAGGATGCTGTACTGTATGATAATTTTGAGTGGTACATTACCGTGGAAAAATGAAAAATCTTCATTGGTCATAAAAGCATGTAACGTCAATATTTCATACAGTAAGAAAACCGTATTACGTACTACGTAATGTTATAAGAGCATACTTAAATTAATGAAAATATTATGACATTCGAAATTGCGTATGAAAGTAAGACAGTACTTTGGTACGTACAGATAAACGTAATGTTAATGAAAGAAAAATATAATTTCAATAGTATAATTTGAATCCGTTGTTAAAATTGAGTTAAGAAAAAATAAGTGATACGACCTGAAGATTTAAATTCCCTCCATGTTTTACCGGCAAAATCTAGTGATGGGACTTTGAATCATATATGTATGATAATCAAATGATCTATGGCATTGCTTCGCACATGTATTTTACCATGTATCATTAAAAGTTCCATAAGGAATTGCAAATTCAAATATTTAACGCAGGACATGACACAATGTAGTCCATATGGGATGCTGTGTCTTTGGAGACTATAGGTATTATACTTGTTTTTACACAGTTTTAAATTTACTGTAGCTCACGAATCATAACTTTAATAGCTATGCAAACGTTCTTTGATTTTAATAGCTACCATTTTTTTACGAGCTGCACATCTTCTAGTATCCTCAAGAAATTTTTACGAGCGATGGGAAATCGTTTTCATGGACAATATTGGATCTGCAGTAATTAATCTGTTAGACTCATCCGATCTGTACCACGTGTCACATGATATATTATATATAGTTACATATGTATGTTATGGATTCTAACATACTGACAGACGTCATGCTAGGTCACGGTAAATACGTCAAGGATTTTCATCATTGGTTAAATTATGTCTTACCATACGTCTGCTTGAATTTCTATGCTTAAAATAGGAAGAAAATCCCGTGCTGAAATCATTCCTCAGTCGTTATAAAATTATTCTTATCTCATCTGGATGACGCTCTGCGCTCTTAAACTTTTTATCATTTCTTTTGTTATTCTAAGGTACAATTTCTTTGCGGATTCTTTATCTTTCTTTTGAATTTAGTGATCCTTGCTTTCTATTATTTCACTGTATAGTTTCTTGATACTTTAAATGTAAGTACTTATTCTAGTACTTATTAAACTCGATGGTACCTATTTTATGTTACAATAGGTGTCTAGTTGCAAGAGTGCCCTAGAGACTTATTGTTAGCATAATTTAATAACACGTAAAGACGAATTGGAGGCTTAAGAACTCTTAGGTAAAGTACAATAGTAATGTAAAACTAGAGTATAGTTATATTTGTCGTTTCGTGAGACACGAGACGGCAGTAATTTCTGTAAAATCTCTTAATAATAAAATATATAACAATAACAATTTCAAACAACGTGCATATTTGAGATTTAATGGAATTTAAAGAAATATACTGTTAATAAATATTCTTGTTAGGTAGTCATAGATCTTGAACATCATCGAGTATGACAAACTTCAACCTATATCAATTTAGAATTTACGCACCCCTGCTTGCGACGTTATTCACACGGGTGGCTGGTAGTAACGTTACGCAATGTTAGGAGCATCTTGGTGCTCTAAGGGGGTGTACAATCTCCACCTTGACAAAGTACCCGGAAGCCGTACTACGTTGTCACAAGAATTTTCTGTGGGAAACACATGCCTACCCAAATTTTAGTAAACGAGCGGTAAAGTCGTTGTTATATTTTTCAAAATTCATTAAAATACGATCCTCTCTTTTTTTATGTACACTAAGCCTACGGTCAAAATTCGGGGTCAATATCTATGACATTATCGACTGACTTCCGTAAGGAGACAAAAATAGAATTAATTTTCATATCCAAAGACATCCATGTTTTATTCGTATAGGTAAATCCAATGGTCGTACCGCGAGAACTATTTTATTGGATCGCCTGGAATTTCATGGTATAGCTTCCATTCGTTTTCGTGATGAGTTTAATTAAAAGGGATGCAAGGGATGCCAATCAGAAATTCTCATTTCAAGGAATAATAATTAGGTTAGGTGACATTCATATATATATATATATATAGTTTGTCAGTAATATCCTCCCTATCCATCAATCGATTCACACAGGTTTATGGAATTTCAGAAAATAGACTGAAAAGGGATTCTAATATCTTGGAAACTTCTCATGCAGAACGCAAGATGACATTCGAATGCTGCGCCACTACCTGTTGCATAGAAAACAGGCTGGCGATCTTTCCACTGTGTGCCCTGGAGAAACTTGAATTAATTCATGAAGATAAATACAGAATAGAAAATTAAAAAAAAAAGAGTACATTTTCTCATACACGTTTTCAAGTTGATTCAATCTATTCTATTGTAAAAGGTCCTTTGTTCTTTTACCGCATAATCATTTCAATCGGGATTACGTTATATCTTATACAACCAAAATCTGTCTTATGTAATCTGCCCATAGAAGATACACAGTGTTAGCTTAAACATAAATTTCATAAGCCGAGCTAATTTCTCATTTCACCTTCTCTTAGTGGTGTTTGTGAAAAAACAAAGTTTACCGTCGCTGCTTGCCTTTGGTCCTATGACGAAATGTTTTTCATTCACGAGACTTACATATTGATCTTGTGAAAAGTCTTAGTCTGCTTTTCGCTTGAAAGATCTAAGTCTCGTTGTTATAAAAATAATTACGAAAAGTCGTAAAGTCGATCTTTGACCAAATCCTTCTCTCGCTATTATTACTTTACTGTACTAAGAGTAAGTTTTAGTACTGCCAATACAAATGGATACAAGTCGAACAGGGAACTCGTAACTTATTATTAGACGTGAAAGTTTTGCCACCGCAAATCCGGCTGGACGATATTCGCATAGTCGCCAGATACGTACCACACATAAACCCAAAATTGTACGGAAAGTTTGCACGAGATAAACGTCACGCGTATTCCCCACGGTACAAAACAAATAAACTGTTGTGAAAGTAGCTTAACATTTTTCATTGTACCAATTCTTCAGACAAAAAACTCTAGAGTCTTTGGTATAGTGAATTAATGAAATAGTGAATGAGGGAGTAAACGAAGAAGGAAATATTAAAAAATGGTTGACAGTGAACGAAAACGAAGGTAAATGGATAACTTGTTTTTTATTTACTAAGGTATGTATACATACACAGTTAATCTCTAGAAACGCACCAGCAGAAGTTGGGCGCAAGTGCCCCACACTGCAGTGTGCCTCTTCCAAAAATGACAGCTACGCACATAGCACCGTAAAGCCTTTCACACACAAAATAAATTAACGACGTAAGACGTAAGCGTATGGAAACCAACCAATCAGAGTCTAGTACTGTCCCCTTGGAGGGGGGGATTACTAGATTCTGATTGGCTGGTTTCCTTACGCTTACGTCTTACGTCGTTACGTTATTTTGCGTGTGAAGTGCTTAACCGATCACTCACAATGACAGTTCGCATAGCGTTTGGGGATGTTCGATTTTCGTAGAAGAATCGATTCTGAATTGAATTATACAAAACAATTCTGTTAAAAAATACTAAAAAAATGATTTCTGTATAATTAGTATATCTTAATATTAATACATATTTATGTATTTTCATTTTAATTGGTTTTAGTTTTTTGATTCTTAAAAGTAATTAATAAATTAAATAGGTAATTATCATAGTATCGACCAGTAACACAACTCGTCGAAGATTATTTCCGTATTTTGTTAGGGTGAATTCACACGTGTTTAAAGTTGGTAAGACGAAGTTGTCTAATTACTCCTTCTGTTCGTGACAAATGAATTCTCTAGCAGAGAGACAAATTATACTGCTTCATCTATCTCTCTTCGCAGATACACGCATACATACATGCATACTGACATTTTATCTAAATCACTTTTCTCTATATTTTGAATCATTCTAAATAATATGAATATGCTGACATGAAAATTTTGAAAAAAATATTGTTATGAACACGAACTTCCTCTGTCAGGAATTAAAAAATTTCAAAAAAAGAATCGGTTCTTTCGATTCGTAGAGTAAAGAACCGATAAGTAAATAAATCGAATATCAAAGAATTGATTTAAAAAATTGACCACTTCTTTTACCAAAATAATCGATATTTTAAATAATTGAATCCGAATCTAACATCTCTAATAGCAATCAGCTATATTATTGAAATAGGTCAATAGTTAGGTTATTGAAATAATTAATTAATATTAATATTGTAATGACAGAATATAATATTAGTTAACATTTATTATGACAAAAAATTACAATAAGAACAATGTAAAGTTGAAACCATTTACAATTTTGAGAAATAAATACTACAATACACTTCCATGTAATGATCACAACTGCAATTCTGCAATATGGTGCTGTAAAATATTTAAACATCAATTAATTGAAAAGTTTGTATAGTATTAAAATGCGTATGAACAAATTACTTTTTTTCATTGGGTGAATCATAATAACAGTAGAATCAATCTTGCACATCCAAAATAGAAACACTTCTAAGTACTTCTAAAACTTCTTAGTCAATCGCAGAACAAAGTGAAGCAGAATCACTCTCTGGACTGTATTAGGATACCTAAAAGAGAATCACAGGAGTGTTAGGATATATCTCTGAGGAATCATGGAAATTTAGCAATACGGCAGGGACATAGGAGAGGCTTACCAGAAGCTTATCAGCGTTCACCTGACAATCCAACAGTCTCCAAGAAAATTTCTGGGTTCCACCTGAAATTCCAACAGCCTTCAAAAATATTCCTGGGGTTCCACCTGAAAGTCAAACTATGTTCAACAAAATTCTTGGCCCGACTGAAAAAGCATCAAGCTTCCAAAAAAAATGTCCTTGATTCCACCTGCAAAATTCTGCTTCACTTCCTTCTACGATGACTAAGAAGTTTTAGAAGTACTTAGAAGTTTTCCATTTTGGATGCGCAAGATTGATTTTACTGTTACTATGGTTGACCCAATGACAAAAAGTAATTTTCTTCATACGCATTTTAATACTATACAAACATTTCAATTAATTGATGTTTAGATATTCTCCAGCCCAATATTGCAGAGTTGCAGTCGTGATCATTACTTGGAAAGTGTATTGTAATATTTTTTTCTCAAAATTATAAATGTTTTAAACCTTACATTATTTTTATTGTAATCTTTTGTAATAATAAATGTTAACTAATATTATATTTTTTCATTACAATATTAATATTAATTAATTATTTCATTATCCTGAGTATTGAAATATTTCAATAACCTAACTGATTGCTATGTCATTGTGCTCTTATGTAAATCGATCACGGTCAGATGACAACTGTCATTTTTGGATGGAGCCACACTGCCGTGTCGGGCACTTGCGCCTAACTTCTGCTGGTGCGCTTCTACTGACTAACTCTGTATATACAATGTATGTATATTATACATATATGAATATACATATTGAGAGAAAGGATTCCATTCAGATAAGGTGTAACAAGTTAGCGATTTATTATTACAGTATTTACGAGTTATAGGGATCTGAGATAAAACATTGAATCTCTTTCTAAATGAAAAACAATTATGTGTTTACCTTTCTTCGCTCCCCTTCCTGTCGTTGTTGAAGCGCCAGATGGCGTTTACTTAGACCACTTTTGAAAATCGTGCTTTACTTCCCAAAAATATGTTGGTTTAATTAAAATTTCATCGAGACCCTTATTACTGTCATATATCACCTGTTTATTTTATTAATCAAATAAAAAATATAATAGAAAATGGTGGAGCGGCGAATCAAAGTAATATGAGGCGACAAATAGTTGAAAAACAATTTCTCATAAAAACGAGTATTGTTATACTTGGTAAATTATTGTATTCCTGGAATGTATGGCTATGGTATTGGCAATGGAGTCGAGTGCAGTGTAACTTCTATAACAATTTCGAAATATAGAAAATGATCGATGAGTCGAGTATTTCGTGTATTTTCCAGATCTAGAAAAATGAGGGAAAATGTTGATTAATGTTGATCGACAACAACTAATACTATCGTTCTTCTGTTCTGTAACACTTCTTATGCTTGTAAGAAATCTTGAGAATTCGCAACTCGGGACTAACTAGCCGTTCGCGTTATCAAAATAACGAAAACGGCAGGTGAGATATAATATTTATTGCGCAAGCTTTCCAAATTGGCATGTTATATATGTAATGGATGAAATAGTGTAAAAAGCATATATAAAAAGTAAATTAAATAAAAATCAAGGACCTAATACAGTTTTGATCTTAAGAATTGTTATACGTGGTTGAGTACATTACATTTCCGTACTAAAGTAGCTGCTATATTATTTACAAAACTTTTAATACCTATAAATTTGAGATTGGCTATTTTCGAGACATCTTTACTTACGCAGTGACCACTTTGAGGACATGTGGCTTTTGAAGACTACCCTTAAAGAATTTTCTGCGTAACGGCTGTTTTGAGGACCATAAAGCGGTGTATCACACCAAATTTGTTCAAATTTTTTCAATGCCAGACACCCGAGCTGTGATAGGCTTAGAAGCGTTACGTTAAGTTACGATAGGGTAGAATTCCAATGCTGCGATGTGCCAAGGTTTAGTTTTATTTTATAAAACGCAGCAGCTCGCTATTGTGAATGCCGCCTTATGGCAGCCCGTCCTCAAACTATACGAATAGCACATTTATATAAGTATATATAAATATATTCTTTAGTTACATCAAGTTTTCCTCTTTTTTTATAATCCTTACAAAAAATAAGAAAAAAAATCTTAAATTTTGCACACCCACTTTGTCCAATCTTTATCCACAGCAGCCCATCCGCACAATTACATTTATTATAATTAAGGCTATTTATTTTTTTATTTTCCAAGGACTAAGGATACCATATATCTTTCCTCCTGTTTTCCTTCACGCAGCTTTCATTCCAAATCGTAATACAAACAATTCAAAAAAGTAATTCGTACCAGTTTCTTCCTTTATTCAGACTGCAGGTTAACTGTCTGAGCGTAAAATTTCGACCTCCTTATACTACACCGTAAGAGGGCGCGTTGGGTTAAAAGCGTTCAATGCGTCCTAAGAGTTAAGAAAATTTCCAAAATCTCTTAATGGAAATTATCTTTCGCGTCTTGTAAGAATACAAGCTTTTCACGAGACTTTGACTATGAAATTATTTGAGGCGTGGTGTGACGTAAGAATAAATAATGAACCCTTGACAAGCAATTTATCAGCGTGGTAACGTATAAATTTCTTGTCATTCAACGAAAACCGCCATCTTTTCTCTTATTTGCTCCTCTAATCTTAGCATCAAAGCCAAAACATCGATGTCACGTCCAGATTTCATTTACATACTTATTCGTCCATATTGCTTCATTTTATCCAAAATTTCCCCAGAAAACCCAACTGCATTGTTTCACTGGATAACCAGTTGATAAGGGCAGGTATCATTGTGACAAGAGACATACTAACGAGTGAGTATAATAAAAAGTGAATGAATACAGTGAAAAACTTCTAATGCTCTAATTCATAATAGTATAAGGGTAATGACTTATGTTTATTCAAAATTATATATTAGAATATATTATTATACATTTCCAAGGGATGAAGTAGTAACGAATAAAGATGGAAAATTATAGAAAATGAGTAAAGGAAAAAAAAACGATAATGAATATATCATCGATTGCCCTAAGATTTCAAAATGGCATTATTCCCCAGTGTCCCGTAAGGAATTTCCAATTTAAATTTCACCAAGCAAGAATTCCGCCGGAGGAAGCTCTTTGCGCCGTGAGAAATACGTACAGGAAGATATATGTGCATAAGAAAGGTACAGGAAGTTGAGTGACTGAAGTGGAAAAATGCATTGAGCCTGCGGTGCATCCGGCAGCAAAGTGAAAAGTTCTGGAGGCTCGATGCCAGTCGAATGGCACGTTTTATCATGTGGATACGAATAGGGCAGGAATTTTCCAGGAGGTGTAAAAGGGCGTCTACCTCACGGGAAATTAGAGGATCTTGTAATTCTCAGAGCCCAGGGAGTTTAACGTTGAAAACGTTACGCGGTGCGAGGGGAGGCATGAAAAACTGCAGTAAAGATTTATGCTTCGGAAAAGGAGGAAAATTCGTTTCCCGCCCTGCATATGTTTTCCTACCGATCTATCTAGCCACCTCTTTCCTACCTACCTACCTACGTACATATATCAATGTAGCAGTCCATGGGCACAACACTTTTTGGTAGAGCGTCGCAGTACTGATATCATGGCTACCAGAAGCTTCCTTCTACTTCTCCGCTTCCTGTTTCTTGCATGGTTAGAATATGCGAAAGAGCGTGTTCTGTGCGTGGTGCGAACTCATCCTTTTTTTTCCCCCTACGGTAAATCCCTTGGAGACTCATAAATTTTGTGGATCCTGAAAAAATACTATCGGTACGTAAGAAGAATCGTGATGGTGTCTTCAGGTTGGAAATTTATTGTTTTTATTTATCCCTCGACACTTTGGAAATTCTCTTGTATATTTTGGCCGAGTACGTTGAAAATTGAATGAACCATGAATCAGCTATGTAATATCAGTATGATGATTCAAAGTTACGATGTAGGGGTTACTCGAAAAAGGACTATTTTTTCAAAGTTTCATTTTACAAAGTAAATTTTTGATTGGGATCTTCTTTGTTGTTTTAGAAAGTCTCGTATTCGGTGGAAAATATATATTTATTTGATGCGGAGGAAGATAACGAAGTGGCCCTACGAAAATAGTTGGTTCTAATTTCATAAAAAGGTTACTAGATTGGGGTATAATATATCAAAAGTAAATTTTACATATGTGTATATATGTATGTGTGTGTATATATATATTGTGACGTTATTATGCACGTCACAAAGTCCCGACTGTAAAACTAGCGTGTTTCAAATACGGTACGCGTTACCGTCCTTCGAGAGAGTCTCGAAACGTACCGGCCAAGGACTCCAGGGTCCACGATTGTACTATAGTAGCCTAGAATTAATTCTTTCTATTCCGTAGAACTATCTCATGTATTCGCGTTTGACCACCACCATCATCACCGTTTCGCCAAGGGAGCAAAGAAGCAGCTCACCCACGGCATATCATCGACCGCAGTCTCGCTGGAAGGAAGTCGCCACCAATCCCGCGAGGGAACGTGGAGGCGTGTACCACCACCAGGCGCCTCCACCCCGCAGCTGACGGGCCCCGAACTAAGAGCGAGCCCGTGCAGTAGAAGACACCGCACCGGACCATCCCGATCTCGCAATATCGCCGGTACGGACGTCCCGTGAAGAGGACAGCGCCGGTACCGAAGAGGAAGACAGGCTCAGGAAGCTGTCCAGGTGCGAGGGGTCGCTACCCTCCACCGCCTATCCGTCCCAACAGGAATCCGGACGAAGACTAACCCTAGCTACGGTAACGAGTTGTGACATCTCGAAGAGTCCCGAGTCCCGCGAACTGGAACCGTCGTGAGGACTAAGATTAAGAATTAATGGGAAAACGCGAAGCGGGAGGCGTAGTGTCCAAACGGGATCTTTCTTCGGTACGGTAGCTGGAGCTTTAGGTAGCAGGACTGGAGAGTGCTCCAGTACTACAGCGGTACAGGATCCCTTCGGTAGCGTCTGGATCGCTATTATGTGGCTCGCGACTATCGCAGGACTGTGATGATTCACAGGAGTATTTTCTCGCGTTCGATTTGCGCGACCTATCACGGGAAGTGCTTGGTTGTTCGTCCAAGACGAGGTTGGTGTTGGGGTTCGTCAGTCAGGTCTAACGCGACCATAGCCGTATGCGTATGGCTTCCTTTATCTCCTCGAATCTTTATAAGCCAAAGTCGGAAGAAGAGACTGGTCTGGCGAGGGAGGCTCACGGTGACGAACGCTTCCTCGTGGGACTGGTGGCGACTTCCTTTCAGCGAGACTGCGGCCGATGGTATGCCGTGGCTTCTAGCAAAACAATATAAACGGTATCCGGCACTATCGTCCTTTTACTTAGAGGGACTGGAACGACATTCAGTCCCGGGTAAGCGAGAAAATCGCCGCCGAGACAAAGAGCCTAGGCGGGTATCAATTTAGATTTTACAGAAGATCTCAGAAATATCGGTAACGAAAAGATTTCACCAAAGATATAGACAGTAACGATATCGGAAAGGCGGCAAGTCCAGGGAAGTCCTTCCTTCAATCCTGGCTTCCAAGAAATTAATCGGCAATTGGCTCGGCCTAGCGGTTTACAATACTTTTTTTTTTGGCTAACCACAGGCAAAGAAGCTCCAAACGTAAGTGAACGAGCCGGAATTCGTCGCCGGAGGAAGAGCCCTAGGGGCCCCCCTCCCTTAATTATTAATTCTTTATTCGCACGGTAGAGCGATAACAAAATATAGTAATAGCGAAAACAGTTAAATCTAACGCTTTACGGTAGCGGGCGGCGAAGCGTTAGGCGGCTAGAGTCCGAAGATAGACGGAACGAGCTGAGCTGGGTGCAGGAGTCCTTCGTGCTGCCGATCGTGAGTCCTCGATGTGAGCAACAGGATCCAGCGAAGAGTAGGCCCTGGTATCTTCTCCGGCGGCCACTGAGAACGGGAGCGCCAGCAAACGTTCGGCGACTGGGCGGTACGATAGAGGTTACCCTTCCCTGCTATCGGCGGCGCGAGTGGCGAACGCCCTTCTTTGGCGGCCCGTAGGGGCGGCCGGCAGAAGTGGTTGAGGGATCCCATCCCTTCCTTCCTTGCTCCATGGAAGAGCTTCGGAACGGACGGCAGTGCGATCCAGCCTGTGTCGATCCCTCGTTCGGTAGCTCCGGAACTCTCATTGGCAGTCTGCTCCCTTCTCGTGGTATAGCTCGTGGATTTGCCCACGACGGTAGAGGAGGTAGGTGAGTGTGAATAAAAAAGCTCCAGAAATAAAAAAATAAAAAGCGAA
>JARPRH010012444.1:0-12438 GCA_031763665.1 Calameuta haemorrhoidalis
CCCCCCCCCCCCCCCCGAGCGGCGGTCAAATCGAATTTCGTTCCGGTCGAACAATTTTCCTAAAGACTTTCTCTACCCGCGAGGCTTTCGCTTCCCTTTGTAAAACCACGCGTGCACAGAATCTTTTTTCGCTAACACGTGTGTTGTATGTAACTACAAAAAAAAAAAGCGTTACCCACACGAGAACTTCCAAGCGTTTGAAATTGACTGAGACGACGATTTAAAGAAAAAAAGAAACAAAGCACATTGTTAAGACGTCGAAAGAAAAAGGCGTTGGCCGAGGTTAAAGTCGAAGTAGGTACAAAGGGGTCGCGTTAATCGTTACGCCGTGACCCGACACAGCCGACACAGCTAGGGGGCTGATAAGTCTTTTCTTTGACAGCCGAAAAGGTATCTTTTCGCGTAGTGGAATTACTTAAGGACCCACTCGAAGTCTTTTGCTTTTATTCGCTGGTTCACGTGCTGAGCATACATCGATTTTCTACGGTTCTCGAAGGAAATCTAGACTTTGAAATTTTGATCGGTCGAGGAAAGAATATTTTTTGTTGTTCTCCTCATTATTTGTCTCGAGTGACGCAATCACTGGCGCTTCTTTCCTTCATCCGCGTTAGCAGCCGTCGAACGCGGCGCTACGATCTTCCCGTATAGAAATCCGAGGATCTTGACAGTAAGGTAAATTACGACTGCGACGCATGACAAATAAAAGGCGTAGACGTCGATCAAGGCAACCTGCCACCAGGTCAGGTCCAGGGCCGGCGACCTCAGGACGTTTCCGTTGCGCATCACGTACTCGACCCAATAGACGGCCAGGTCCAGAGGATTCATCGGACGGTCCTGGAAGAGTCTCGAGAGCTCCTTCATGTTCTCCCTGCGAGACCGAGTATTCATTTGGTTGAGCCGATAATCGCGCTCGAGTCGTCGAGACTGAGTATATTGTGAACTGACCTGTAGGTTGGATCGCGAAGAATGGTCGCGATGGCCTCGGTCAGTGTCCTCTCGTCGACAGTTGCGTAATCTATTTGAATGGCCAATCTCTTCTTGGCACATTGCTTGATGTTTATTATCTGATCGCCGAAGAGGGGCATCCCGATCAAAGGGACTCCATAGTAGACAGCTTCCTGAGTGGAGCCGAGACCACCGTGCGTTATGAAAGCTTTGATGTTCCTGTGTTCTGAAATAATACAATTTTTAGGTCGGACCAGTGGACTCGGTCTGAGGTTCGCGAACTGGCACTAGGTCGGTTGCTACTTCCGGTACCGGTCTCACTCACGCAGTACTTTGGTCTGCGGGAGCCATGGTAGAATCATAGTGTTTTTAGGAACGCCCGGTGGCAGCTCATCCTTCTTGGCTATCTTCATGAGGATCCGCACGGGCGCGACCTTCCTGAAGGCTTCGTAGAAGACCTCGATCGTTTCACGGGGAAATGTCTCGAATCTCGCCATAGAGCCCAAAGAGAAGAAGATGAATCCGTCCTCGGCATCGTCCAGCCACTTTTTCAAATCCTACGATCGCGATTTCGTATGATGATGAAATTCAAGATGTCGATCGATCCGCGATCGTCTATTCGGATTCACGGGGGAAAATACTTGCCGGTGTAAGTTCAAGCTCGTCGTCCCCTTGAAGATGCAACCCTCCAACCTCGACTACTGCGGGTGTGAACGACCGCGGGTTGTTGAACGAGAAGTGCGAATTCACCAGGAACAGCGAGATGTTCCTTTCCAACTCGCGTACACCGGGCGCGTCCGGTCCAAAGTGTTTCTTCACTATTTCGTTCTGTATCTCCGTGTATTTGCGAAAATTGTGTATCACCACGTTGTCCATCAAAACATTTTTGACTCTTTCCCAAAATGTCATCGGTAGTTGAAAATCCGAAAATGGCGACGGTACCAGTGCCGGATTCCACGGGTTACCCAGTGGCTCGTTCAACCATGGAAATACCGTCGACGTGCTTATAGCAACGACCGGAACTTTGAGATGATGTCCGAAAGCCAAATAGCATTCTGCGGCAAATATCTAGACACAAGTTACCAACAAATTAAAAAAAAAAAAAAATTATAAAACTAAGAAACGCATTGAAAGCGATAACCGCGTTGTACAAAACACTAAGGCGTATCTCCATTTCTCAAGATAATGCACCCCGGTGCAATCGAGGTACAGTCTAACGCAGACGTAACGATTAAATTGTTAATTAAAAAAAAAAAAAAAAAAAACCTTTTCCCAAGGACAACACTCCCATTAAAATAATCTCAATAAACGTCGCGTCGCAATGCGATATTGAAAGAATATTTTTTCTCCAGCACAAAATGGCCTATAAAAAATCAAACCGTTCGAAATTACGTTCATCTTTTTTTTTTTTCCAAGCAAATTAATGCAAAGTTAACACAGGCCACGTATCCCACCTCATGAATAACCAAATCGTACGGTGGATCCTGTGGTGGATTTCGAATGAGCTTCTGAATCTCCGGATGATCCATCAGTTCGCAGATGCTCGTGCCAGCGACATAAGTCAGGAAGGACAGATCGGTCGCTGAAAATTGTTTGATCGTACTGAAAGGCAGATTGTTCACTATATCCGGTATCGTGCCGGCGATGCTGATGTCGGTGTAATTGGCGACGGGTTTCTTCAGGGGAAAATGACTGACGACGTCGACCTGATGACCTCGAGCAGCCAAAGCCTTCATGAGATAATTGCACATGATGAAATGACTTTTTCCATGAAGCGGAAAGAGTCCCAGAATCCTATAGCCATCGCCGGCCGGACACTCGATCAGGAGCGTCGTTCCAATTAACATTAATAAACACTGAAACTTCATATTTTTCACGTGTCCTTCGGTTCACAATACTTTCGAGGCTTGGTAAACACTCAATTTCAATATTACCCGCGTAAAAGGCTCCTGACTAAATTCCTACTTTTTCACGAATTTTTATATTATTTTCTACGCATGCGTATAACCGACAACACATATCGTATACGCATTAACCGTAAGTTACGTATATTTTCCACGATGACTCTGTAACCGCTGCTACTGTAGAAATGCCGTGGCTAATACCGCCGCTACACGCTTATATAGATGTCCGATAGCCTTTGGCTTTCCTTTACCTCTGTATCGCTATAGAGATAACACAGCAGATCCACCTGGGACCAATGGTACACAGTCGATTAATCTGTCATTGAAAATCGGACTTTAATCGCGTACATTTCACGTACGCGAAAGATCAAAATATCTTTGTCCACTTCGATCGCGATATTGTATTTCGAGTAGACGAAGTTTGACGCTCGTTTGCGGTTATCGTTACGTAAGAAGTCTCGCGCATGCGCAGTACGTCCTGTTCTTGTTATGACGATAGGTGGGCATTGTGGGTAAATTGAAACGTGCACTGTCACGGTCATCCTCCCGTCCTTGTTTATCTGCTTGGTGACTCCGAGAGAGACGCCACTGCTGTCACGTGACCGACAGTCAAGTTCAAGACGTACCAACCGGTGTACGAGGAGACTGTATTGAAATTCCCTCGACGTCCTGTACGGTTGGTCCCGTAAACTTGACGTGGACTGTACATCCGAATGTTCGTATGTTTGCAGAAAAAAGTTTGAAAAAAAAAGAATAAAATATTACAGTATAGTACATTATTACAGTTATTCTTTCCTGGACGACGCTTTGCTCTCTTATGAATTATTTTTTCCTTTTTTTATTTAATATTATTATTCCACACTTCTACGGCAATAACCTAACTCGACTTTTTTTTCTTTGAAACTTCAACCTCTCCCACGGCATTCCAGACCGACGACGCTACGTACTTGGCCATTAAATAGATTAGATAAATTATAGTTAGTAAAGCTAATAAAATCGTGGCGTGAACGTCGATTAATTGAATCTGCCACCACGGCACGTCCGCTCCTCTTGATCTTAAGGAATCTCCGCCGTTTCGAATTATATACTCGATCCAATAGATCGACGTGTCCATAGCCGTCATGGGACGATCTCGAAATTTAATTGATTCGTGTTTGGCAGCTTTCCTGATTAAATGAAAAAATTTGGCTTGTTAATTATGAATGACTCTTATTTTTTTTTTTTTTTTTTTACTTTATCACGTAGTCGAGATTTTTTTTCCTGCCGTTATCAGTTTATCAAGAATTCTTATCGGGACATTCGGGCGATCGGTTATCGTATCATCGTCGGAGGCTATATCTAATTGCAAATGCTGATTTTAGGCTTTCAAGGGATTTTGGGTCTTGGGGTCAATCTCGAACGATTAAGGGGTCATTCGGTCACGTGGGAAAATCATATTGCGAAAACGACGACTTACCAGTAACTCGGGTCATGGAGCACAGTGTTTAAAGCTTTTCCGAGGTTTTCAACCGTTATCTCGTTGTGGTGCAGCGATACGGCCATTTTCTTATCAACGTACGTCACGATGTTTAAATATTGATCGGCGAACAATGGGATGCCTATCAGTGGTATGCCGTAGTATTGCGCCTCTTGGAGACCCATAAGACCGCCATGGGTTATGAATGCTTTGGTGTTAGGGTGTTCTGGATTGGCGAATATTATAAGGAAGTATATATATATATATATGAGTGTGTATATATGTATATAGAATTAACGTAATTCAGTATCAGGTACTTACTTAGTATTTGCACTTGGGGCAACCAGGGTAAAATTTTCACATTTTTCGGAAGTCCGCGCGGCAGGGACTCGGCATTGTTGATTTTCATGAGAACGCGAATTGGCGCGATTTTCGAAAAACACGTGTAAATCGCAGACAGGGTCGCGTTTGGAAAGGTTTCGATTTTAATCAATGAGCCAAGAGTGAAGTACACGAGACCTTCTGTACTTTCGTCCAGCCATTTTTGAATTTCCTGTAGGAATTTAAAAAAAATAACAATTAGTTGATCTGGTTTGTGTATTTTTTTTTTGTTTTTTTTTTTTTTCAAAATTTACCGGCGACGATTTCGAATCCTTTTCCTCCGTGTGAAGTCCTGCCACCTCCACCAGGGCCGGCACCGCTGGTCTTGCTTCGAACTGACTGTGATGCGTGTTCACCAAGAGCAACGAAAGCATCTTTTCCACCTCGCGTATGTCCGGCATGTCCGGACTCAAGTATTTCCTCATCAGGTCGGTCTGCACTTGCGTTACCTTTTGGAATTCATATTTCGACATGGCTACGTTCACGGTGTTACGCAGTCTGGCCCAAAAGTTTAACGGTGCCCTAAGTTGGGAATACGCGTCAGGATAAAGTGCTGGCTGGACCGGATTCCCAATCATTTCGGCCATCCAGCTGAATTCCAAGCAAGTGGCGAAACCGACTACAGGCACTTTCAACAAGTGACCAAATCCTATGTAACAGTGGGCGCCGAAAACCTGAATAAAAAAAAAAAATGAGGTGAAACCAAACAGAAAAGAAAAAACCCTAAGAAATCGGAAAAAATTTAAAAAAAAAAATTTTTTTTATCACCCGGCCACGATAAAACAACCATACGTCCGTCCCTGCAACGCGTTCGTAAAGCAATCAACTTTTGACCAGAGGGAAGAAAAATTGATTTTCTCTCAAAAGAAAAAAAAAAAATTCGAAAAAGAAAAAAAATAGAATGTAAACCCAAACCTACGTATTGTAGCGTTATATCGTTGCAGGCATAAGAATATGGTCGTTTAAAAAACAATCGGATAAAAATTAACGTATGCCACAGGGGGAGGCGAATTTCGATAAGAAAATTTCGCACTCCGATCAAAATCCCCACTTTCCCTCCCCAGCGGCAGGATGCATTATTCTTCAAAGTGTTTCACTCACCTCGGTGACAATCAAATCGTAGGGCTCGGAATTGGGCAAATCTTTAATAAATTTTTGCATAACCTCCGTTCCCAGCAATTCGCATATCTCGTTACCAGCGACCCTTCCCAGTGTCGTCGCGATGTTGCTCTGAAACTTGTCGTCCAAAATTCCAGCAATGGAAAACGACCCAACGATGTCCTCCATTGTTCCCTTCAGGTTTACGACGATCGTGTAATTCTCCACCGGCTCGAGAGTAGGATGATGACTTATGACATGAACCTGATGACCCCGTCTGGCCAAACCCTTCATGAGAGTCTCGAACATCGCCGCATGGCTTTTTCCATTAAATGGAAAAATTCCCAAAATTCTCGAACCCTCGCAAAGTGCAATTGGACTTACGAGTACAGTCAGTACGAAGACTCTCCATCGTTTCGCGATCATGCCTGCACCAAAAAAAAAAAAAAAAAAAACCGATACTCGTCACGCACCGTAAAACAAATTCTTATTTCGTAAGATTTATTTTCATGGGAAACTCGTATGACGATTTTATTATTTTTATTTCAATTACAAAAAAAAAAAAATAATCCAACAAGACGGTATCAATCGAAACAACCAAACCGATGACAACAATTAATTTTCCTTTATTCTCATTGTGATCCCATGAATAAATAAGGTACCGATCTGTACGGTTCCATGGATTTTCCAAGACTAACGTCACAGCAGCGCGACTGTGCATTATAAGATCTTTTGACCTCTGCGATTATCTGCACGCTGTAACTAATAGTTCTATTTACAAGGAGAATATGGTAATTCTGATAGAAAAGACTGAAAAAAAAGAGAGAAAAACTAAAGTCATTGTAAAGTCGCATTAGACTTTTAAAGTTTTTCCACTCCTGTTTAACCATATGTTATCAGGTTAGATAGCAATTAGAATCATGGCATACGTCGTGAACGTGGAGGAGATAAAAAATATATACGTGTGTGTGTGCGTGTGTGTGTGGATTTTTCTTGGAACTTGGAAAACTCTAATGTCATTACGAAGTAATGATAACGGATAATGATAAACATAAAAGTGAACAGCACAATCGCACGTCCATCGGACTGCGGCGTCACTTAATGACGATTGCCGAATTCCCATCAGTGCTGATTTCATATATTACGATGACGCGTGTCATCGTAACTTTTTATTGATACATCATACCTATATAGCAATTTTGTGCCTAATCATGATGGCGGACTGAAATTTGTACCGTACGATTGGAACGTATCACTGGTATGGCTGCTTGAAAAATCACTCGTGGAACAGCGATTTCAGGTCTATTTCGCAATGTTAAATAAAGTGTTTCGTGTTACGGGAAACCTTGGAACGGGTTAATTGCTATGTAACTATTTTTCTTTTTTTTTTTTTCTTTCGCGTTATCACGTCGACTATTTAGGCTTTCAGGTTACAACGGTGTCATGATAACATACTTTCTTGCCGTGTATATAAGTCGTGGTTGCGCATTCGAGTTGAATTTATTTTTGAGTATGGTTCGATTTTTTTTAACGATTGTCCTCTGTCTCTTTCCGATCTATGGCTCCGTAATACAAAAGAAAACGAGTACGAAGATAGTGATTTTGAAAAAAAAAGAAAAAAAATTTGTAAAATCTTGAAGTAAATTCGATTCTTTGACTGCCGAGCACCGCAGGCTCGAATTTTTTTTTTTTTTTTTTTTTTTTTTAAACGAGCGGCGGAGATGCGATCGCTGCGGTCCGGATAATCGTTCGTAGCGGTTAAAGGGTTAGATCTGAAATTATGGTAAATTGTTTAGTGATTTTTCGATTCACGGTCACGAGACGACTCCAGCTTCCGATTCAGATAAGGTTTCCGTTTTCTGGTTCCCTTCGAGTGGTCATCCTGGTCAGGAGCTACGCTCTCGGGTTTATTCGTGCGTTTACGCCAGTGCTGTCGGAAAGAGATTTGCTATTGCTCAGTCGAGGTTAGGAGAGGAGCCGGGTTAGGAGATACCGGCGACCCGGAGGATCTCCAAGGTCACGTACCTACTGACTAAGGACCCGACGAAGACGTCCTCATGGACCAGCGGAGACGTTCGATTGAGATTCCAGCGCCCTGTCCCGCTGGACAGGGCCAGATTTTAGTTTTGTTACAGTTAAGGGCAACAGGGGGAATCCCCTGACCCGAGTTGAGGATGCGGTACCCGGCTGTCGCCCGATGTACTGGAGGATCTCCAAGACTCACGTACCTACAGGCTAAGGATCCAACGAAGACGTCCGGGTGAATTATCAGTTCCCAAATTTGACTATTGTCAAAGTCAGCCTTTCTTGGGACCACCGATCTTGGTGCCTCGAATTGCCTCGCACTCCCGTCTTATCTCTTTATAATTTCCCTATCCGGTATGAAAGATCCTCGCGTTGCTCTCCCAATATCCCGAAAACCCTATAGACTTCCTCCTCCTGTTCCGTTGATGCAGTCTTGCCCCACAGTGGCAGTGCCCACCCGAGTGTCCCCTGGATGCGACTCGGACTTCGCGGATCAACTGAACCAGCTCCGACGAGGATCCCCCCAATTTATTAACCGCCGGCGAAATTTCGATTCTCTGGCACCAGTTCCCTCGGCTGAATTTTTAATTGATCGCTCACTAATTACATTACTTATCTCACGTTTACTTCCCTCTCACGTTACTACCCTCTCCATCCTGCTTCGTCCTCGACCTAGCAACCCGAACGGTCGTACATTTCGTGACCGTTCACTCCCCCGTCGTGCATCCAGTTTCGTTTGCTGATCTTACGCGACCCCAAAGATCAGTAAGCCAAATTAGTTCTCAAATTTTCGTTATCAACGTCCAGATAGAAAGATACTTAAAAAAATGTATTATATAAATATACTCGTATTTATTTTGCTTTTCATAGTTTTTCTATAAACATTTACTACGCGAAAATCGCAAGTCACACGGAAAATCATAGTTCGATTACGTTCCTTATCGCTGGTAGGACCAGTTCCACTCTACAGCTTCGCACGATCTGATCTTGAGCCTTGTTAATGTTAAAGCTCTGGTCGTTTGCAGGAAATTTAGAACTATGACTGCTCGTTCACGAGTCAAATGATATTCAGCAATAGATTTAATGTCGGACAGTCATTGCTTTGTTGTTGAGCGAAAAAAAAAATTCATTTACATCAAGGTATATCTTACCCAATTGTCAACGACTAACGGCGACCACGAAGCTGATAAGGATAGATACTGCGAAAGAATGAAAATAAACGTAAAAATTTGGAAATTAATTTCTACCGCGAACGTAACAATTTACCTGTGGACCCGCGTTCGTTATTACATATGAGTGAAATTAATGGCGTGACAGAATTTTTGACTAAGCACGCAAGAAGTTTCGCAACCTCCGTGATCATCAGTTATCCCGGACACGATAATTCGCAATGTTCGGTATCGTATGGCAAAAAAAAAAAAAAAAGAAAGCTAAAGATCATATCGCAACGTAATTATCAGTCATTTTTTTTAAAACGCGACTTAACGCCACTTTCTTTACCGACAAGTAATCTCGCTAGAGCACCGACTAATTTTATTATCGCGTGTAAAATAATTGCGACACCCAGTAGAAGAGACACATAGACATCCAGATGAGCTTCTTGCCACCACGTTATATCCAGTGCGGGCGATCTTAATGCTCGACTGCCGTGTTTGATTATGTATTCTACCCAATATACGGCGTTATCGGCAGCGGTCAAAGGTCGATCGCGAAATTTCTCCGATATGGCCCGTACGGATTTACTGTAAATTAAGAGGCGATATAAAGAACGTATAGAAATTTTTTTTTTTTTTTTACTCCTTAAACTTACACGTAGATGGGATCGTTCAGTATCGCGTCTATGGCAGCGTCCAGCTTCTCCTCGGTAATAGTTTTGTAATCGAGAAAAATGGCGATTTTCTTCTCCACGTAATTATTAATATTGACGAACTGATCGGCGAAGAGCGGCACGCCGATCATCGGGACTCCGCAGTGAATAGCTTCTTGGGTCCCCATAAGACCACCGTGAGTTATGAAGGCTCGCGCGTTCTTGTGCTCTATGTAAAAATCGTTGAATTTCATTAAAAATATGATATCCATAAAAATCGACTCTGGCAAGAAGACGGATTTTCGAGCTTTCACGTAATCTCGTATCTTTAATTGCAAACTCACTGAGTACTTTGAGCTGCTGCATCCAAGCTTGCGTTATAACGTTTCCTGGCAAACCGTCCGGCAGCTCCTCCGGTTTGGCGATCTTCATCAGGACGCGTACCGGTGCAATTTTACCGAAGGATCTGTAAAGGATCGCCAGGGTCTCCTTGGGCAGAGTCTCGATCCTGACCATGGAGCCGAAAGTGAAATAAATGAAGCCGTGTGTACTCTCGTCCAGCCATTTTTGCAAATTCTATAAATATTACTGAAAGTGTAAATTTTGGATTTTACGTAAAAACTAAATAAAATAAAATTCGTCCAAAAATTACCTCCGGCAATTCCGGTCCGTCGTCTCTGATATGGAGTCCTCCGACTTCTACCAGCCCAGCCGTCACGGGTTTCGGTCCGTTGACGCTCATGTGCGAATTCACCAATATCATCGACACGCTTCTCTCCAGTTCGCGAATTCCTGGCGCATCTTCGCCAAAGTGCTGCCTTATCGTGACGTCCTGGACACTCGTTAGGTAATTAAATTCGTGATAGCTTGACCAGTAGAGAATAAAATTTTTCATACGTTCCCAATACGATAGGGGGTGGGTCATGGCGATTAATTCGAAAGGTGCGAAAGCAAGATTTCGCGGATTGGCAATCATCTCGTTTCCCCAAGGATAGAGGCTCGACGAACTCGCGCCGATAATTGGAATTTTTAATTGATGTCCGATAATCATGTAGCAATGAGCAGCGAATATCTGTAGGAAAAAAAAAAAAAAAAATTTATCAAGGACTGATTAAACTTTATAAAAATGAGAGATACTACCTCGGTGATGAAGACGTCGTAGGGCGGATCCTTGGGTGGATTTTTGACAATCTTCAAAATATCCGGGTGATTCAAATTATTGCAAATTTTCGATCCCGCCATATTGGCAATGAACGAAATCAAATTTGCCACAAATTGATTCTCCATGTAGTCGATCGATATGTTGTTCACCAACGCGGGGAAGTCCCATTTCAGTGTCACTATGTCCGTATAATTGGGAAATTTTTCCTTCTGGGGAAAGAGACTCACGACGTCCACCTGATGTCCCGCGCGGGCCAAGCTTTTCCCAAGTTCCTCGAACATGACGAAATGACTTTTTGCACTGAACGGAAATATCGCCAATATTCGAAATCCGTTGCAGGACGTCGCGATTATTGACGTCAATAAAGGAACAAGGAAATTTCGTAAATTCATTATCGTCACAGACACTCGATTTCCGTAGGGATAATTTTTTCATAAATTTTTTGGCTCTTTTTTTTTTTTTCTTCTTCGCGATCAGGACCAGCTTAAGGACTTACTTGGACTGGCTGCTGTCGCTTGTAGGTTTACCGTATACTGAATAATTATATCGGCCCGCGGCCAATGGCAGCACGCTCAATAAATACTGATATAGGAGGTCGGGCTGTCAAAGATATATTATGTAACTCAAAATTAGATAACAGAGTTGATGTTCTTCGATTTTATCTATGGCATAGTTGAGCTTCCATAGACGTTTGCGAAATTGCAAATAGGACTTTTCTCTTTTTTTCTTTGTGAAGATTTAAATGATTTTGAATATTAATAATTTTTTTATTATTTTCAATATTAATTCATTTTACGGAAATTAAGGACGACAGTCTCTAACCAGGGTCCCTCCTCTAGGGCTGTACAAGATATTACGATTTTGGATGGTGAAAATACTTAGTTTTATTTTTTTTGAAAATCCCGCCATTATCGACTGTGCCAGCTCGAAGATCCATTTTTATTCTTCGCTCTCTCACGCTTCGTCCCCGAAGTGGTAAGTCGGCAGTGTTAAATATTCCGGGGCTTCCCCGCTCATAGGATCAGACGAGTGTTTCGGAGAAAGCTGGCAGAAGGAAAGTTTTTTTTTTCCCCTGCGAACGAGGGTGAAAATAAAAATAAAATACTAAAGCCCAGGACATTCCGTTCGTCGGTACTGCCAGTTCGGGTAAATAGGAAAAGAAAAATGAGAAAATGACAAATTGAATTGGAAAATAAGAAGTAAAAAAAAACAGGAAAAACTTCGTACTCGCATCTTATCGTATAGGAAAAATAGCGTAAATCCGTATTAAAGTGAAACGAAGAAATTCAGTTAAAATTTCACATAAGAATAAATCGAGCCGCGGGCAACGAGCTTTATTTTGAATTTTCTCAAACCAAAGTATCTAATATGCAATCGGTATGCTGGAACAGCTGTTATTAAAATATATATATATATATTTAAAGTTCATGAAAACTCTCGATCTGTAATTTTCAATGAAGCGTCAAATTTTACCTGGAATTTCATTTCCTTCATAAATGTCAGACAAGGGACAATTAATATTTTCATCGAAATATTTTCGTCAAAATACTTTCTCACTCTCGTGCCATTAATTGAGGAGCTTCATCGAAAAAGGCGACAGGCGCTGGAAATTCGGTAAAAGTATTGTCCAAACTATTTTTTGTTTTCCACATTTCGTACT
>JARPRH010012540.1:0-12414 GCA_031763665.1 Calameuta haemorrhoidalis
TCGCGGCGTCCCTCTGGACTAACTCTAGTCACTGCTGCAAGATCTCTCATTATACGAAAATCTGATCGAATTTTATCCGTTAATCCGGCCAGGTAACAGAATTCGGGAATTAATAAGACCAGATTTTCGACTTCCTGTTTGCGACAAAAATTAGTTATAGTGATTAAAATCTTAAAATTTCATTTTTAAGTAGGAAAAATGATATACAACTTTATCACAATATTAATGACAATATAAAATAGTATTAAAAATTTTAAAAGTAAATGATTATACCTCGCCTGTCGTCGTTCTAGTTTTTGCCCTATGCACAAGCAGAGGCTGGTTATGATCCCTTATCTCTAAACTCCAGTGCGTTTTATAGTATTGTATTAAGGATATTTTTGTGTTATCTTTAGATTCAAATTCAAATTTGGGATTTTTATTCCAGTCTATATCATCGATATGATATGTCTTGTTGTTATAGCGGGTTAACACGGTCATACCTACTACTTCTACCGTTACAGTATCTCGGAAATTATGTGGTGATTTATTATATGTATCCTGCCTGTGAAACATAATACAAAGCATTGAAATTTGTTGACGAGTTGGTGTTTATCATATACTATGGTCAGCAGTAATAAAGCTCAAGCAGCAAATACATTTTTAAAATTTGTGCAAAATTCACAATTAAATAACGCGTATAATATTCCTTGGCCTGTATTTCTGCTGAATACAACCATAATCGCTATTGAGGCTATACCTATTCTTGTTCTACTTGTTTACTTACATTAAATCACGTACGGTATCTGTGCGCATCACTCTATGAGTAGCATCCAGGCAAAGTTTTAAACCTCCTTCATATTCATTAACTGCTGTAACATAACCTGGCCATAATTCCAGTCTGTGTTGTGGTACAGCATGAGCAGCTCTCGGATTAAAGTTTTGACGTCCAATACGCACTAATTTCAACGCATACATAATTTTGCCTATAAGAATATTATAGAACTGAATGTTCTCGCTCACGCTTTGTTCCTTTTTGTAAGTGAGTGTTAGGACCACCGTTGAACCATCCGGATGAAGAGACGAAAAAATCATTCTCTAAAAACATGAAAAATTACACTATTGCAAGTTTCAAGAAATATATACAATAAAAACGTCTTTTTCCTCAGTTTTATTCATAAGTATGATACTTGGTAAATTCTAGCACCACTCAAATTATTTTTTTATTTCTCATTCAACTTGAGATAAATCGAAATCAAACTTTGACGATTAATATTATATACGAATTACTTACGTCTTGTTTCAATCTTTTTGGCACGAACAAAATGGCTCCGTCGAATGTTTTTACACCACCAAGCTCTGCCAAGTGCTGATTTAACAATTTCGTTCGTAAAGGACGAGAATCAATATTTGGTGCAAAAGTTACTTCGTATTGAAATAATCCACGATCAGGTTCTTGAATCAGATTTATATGATTAGCAGTCATTTCTATTCTGAAATCAAATGAAAAGTATTGAAAAAGTCTGAAAATGGTAATTGAGTACTATACACAGTAATTGAGAAAATATGAAAGATGAAGTAACAAATGATAATTGAATTTTGTCTTTTAAGTAATTATTAATAGTGGAAATAAGTAAGTTTTACAATTATATTTGTTATGCCAGAATATACAAAAAATTGAATTTTCAAAAATTAATTAATATTCTTATAAACTGTAGAAATTCCACTACTAAAAACATATTCCTGATGACATAAATTGAAAACATCATACTATATATATAAATATAATAAAAAATCTTTAATTATTAAAACTTTGCCTTTGTATAGTTAAACTGAAATACATACACTGTGCCGGTTTCTCCTTGTCGAGATATTGGTTCAGATTGTGTAAGAGATTCCGTAGTGCTTAAAGAAAGTTGTGGTAAATGGGTAGTTAAATGTCCAACATCAACCGAAGGCTGCAACTTTGGACCTTGTGCAAGTTGCGTTTCACTTACAGATGTAGCTGTTGTGCTAATAATATTGAACAAGTATTAGAAAATGTTTTAGGTATATAAATAAATATGCTTCGAAACATACATAAGACATTGTTTCATGCCGAGCAGAGAGGCTCTGCCACGACCAACTTTAGGAAGTGCTTGGGGTAACTCTGATGAGGTAATACTTCTTGATGGAGACGATATATTTGGTGAACTGAATCCTCGTCCCACAGATCCAATATCAGTACTTTTTTCTTGTAAATGTGTAAAAGTTGCACGTCCACGGCCAATTAATGGCAATGTGGATTGCTCTGTAGATTGCAATGTTACAGGCATTTGTGAACTCGAAAGTGCAGAATCTTGTGAGGTTCCTGCTTTCTTCATCTTCATAAGATCCAAAAGACTTAGCTTACTTTTTTGGGCAGGGGCCTGAGGCCCTTTGTTTGAGTCATCCATTAGATAAATTTTTTGTCAAACACTTTCTCAATGAGTTCTAAAAACAAATAAAAGCATTTATTCAGTATTTTTACAAATCTATAAATATAAAACGATCATTTTAGAAAATATAGCATTAATAGACTGTGTACATCTTTTAATGGAAAATGCTCTTGAATACAATAGCTTTTTCCAAAAAACATAATGTATGATTAATTCACTATAAAACAAACTACAAAACTAATGAATAGCAATTTAAGTAATGCTAAGAAAATCAATAAGAAAGCATAGCAATCAGCCACGATATAACATACATTTTAAATATTAATCAAAGTATTCTCAAACTTTTTAGAAAGTATATTAAATGGGAACAAAAATATTATACCCATCTAAATTTCAATATTCTAAGAGTTATTGTCATACATTACCGCTAATTTTGGGAATATGTGTGTGTATATAAATTCACAGGAAAACTTAATCTTTTCCAATTCAAAATGGTAATGGACAAAGCGTAACAAAGAAATATAACCGATTGCAACGTGCCTCCAGTTTTTCATCGTGAGATTTTTAGTTAGTAAAGCATTACCAACTTTGCTAAAAGTTTACATTTCTAGTCCAGTCAGGGCCCAGTCAAACTCTTCAAACGCGCGTTCGAATGCAAACTCTAGGCCAATAACAAAATGTGAATTCCTATAGACACGTTGCACTATTGGTCAAATAATAATCATTTACACACGCGTTCATCAGCTTAGTTTCCACCGTACAGGATTTGAATAGAGTGAACCAGCCTCATTGGTTAATTCCATTCAACTCCTATACGTGATTGGTAAACCCTATTAAACTCTGTATGGTGGAAATTAAGCCACTGTCTGCAAATGTTTCTACCGTGTAGGGTTGAAATAGAGTTAACCAATTAGAAACGAGATTTGAGCGAAATAAACTAACTTGATTGGTTAACTCTATTTCAACCCTACACGATGGAAACATATGCACTGAATCCTTGTCAACGAGCGTTCGAATGCATTTCTCAACCTGTAGCACAATGCGAATTCCTCTGAACGCGTTGTACCGTTAATTCACAGTCGGCAACAAACGTACGTTTTTTTTTTCGAGTATGGCTTATGGCCAATTTCTTCATCTTCGGATAAAATTTATCCTGCGGGTAAATCCTCAGCTAACCAATCATTTTCATGTTTTAGGAGTTTATTCGCAGGATAAATTTTATCCGAAGGTGAAGAAATTAGCCATTAGTTTTTATCGTGCAGAGTTTAATATTTTCGCTGACGAAAAAGCGACAGCGCATGATGGGACGTCAACGCTGAGGAGCCAATCACGCACCAGTGCGTCGTGTGGCTTTAGAAAATAATTTTACCTCTAGTGCTTATCACGCGCTAGCGCGTAGTCAAAATATTTTATGAGGAAAGGCTTAAAACGTGGTTATGTGTATCATATTGATTACTAATTATAAGTAATATTTATCACCACTTTTTAATCATGTTTTTTATTAAAAGCAAGTGGCTTTCTGAGAAAAACTCATTTCTACAGCGCGGCAATAACTAATAACACATCCCCACCCCACCGGCAGTGAAAATGTTAAACAGAGTTAACCAATCATGTATAGGATTTGAATGGAATGGCCAGTGAGGCTTCTTAACTCTATTTAAACTCTGCAGGGTGGAAACTAAGCTTATGATTGGATTCTTATGGCCAGTTTCTTTACCTTTAATTAAAATGTAACCTGCGGATAAATCCCCAGCTAACCAATCATTTTCATTTTTAATGTGAAACATCTAATGGCGTGTTCCGCAGGGGACAGAATGTAAGACGCCGTATTTTCAGGCTAGCACTGAAATATAGGTATACTGGAATGCGTACGCTGTAATCCTGCAGTAACCAGGGTTACCTCGCTATCACAAAACTATTTTAACAATTGATGTTTCACATCTACCAGGCATCCCGCGACGGCTCACTTTTTTTTAGAAATTTATCCGTAGGTTAAATCTTAACCAAAGTTGAAGAAATTTGTCATTATTGAGGTAAGGTGACTAGAGTAGTTATGAGTAGAAACAATAGCTATTTGTTGTCTCTAACGGAAACTTTTGATAATAGCAAATAGCAAGGGATTGTGTTAAATTGTCTATATAGCGCACATAAATGGAAAACCGAACTAATAGAGATCGTAAACCTCCTGGGATCATAATCCTGGGATCCTATTGATCCTTGAAAGACCTTTCTGATAGATACATTGTTTTTACGTCTCTGTTAAGTTAGATAATTCATTTCAACTGTTAACTTTTTTTTACGACTCAGTGTAGATCGTTTGGAAGTGATTGCGGGCTCAAGTAAAAGGCTTGTAGATTAAGTTTTTCTGTGAGATTAAAAAGAAATTTTACCATTAAGTTGGCCGATCATTTAGCATCTCTTTTCATTTATTAGGGGTGTAAAATCGTTTGTAACTCACAAAGAATACAATTGGAACGTTGCTGGGTTCGGAATTCGCCTTAGAAAAGGAGGAAACGATACATTGCCTAATACAAGGTAGTCAAGCAAGATCATCATATTTATGTTACAGCAGCGTTCGAACGCAATACTTTAATTAGTGGATATCAGGTGGTGGGGGAATATTTATCATTTTCCACCAACTAAATTTCTGCGTTTGAGCGTTACCATCCTACGAGTACGGGATGAAAATCGAAAAAATTTTGGTTGCCAATTTTAATTAAATATATTTCGTGGTGACAATTTAGTATTGTGGGGTTGAAAAACAAAAATATATTTTAAAAAATTCACGAGTCATTTTGGAACAGTTAAGAATATTAGCGTCTGTACAGTCTGCAAAGAAATATTGAAAATAAAGTATATATCTAATAAATATCTGGAAATAAATTAAATACTTTTGCAATAAGAAGTTTGTGTTGCGTTTATAGTATGAAATGTTTATTAGAAGCGAAACAGCTGTTTTGAATGTCCTTGTGGACGAAAATTTCGGAGACAATCATGTCACCTCTAAAAAGGAAAGTGCCTCTGATCTAGAGCAGGAATCAAATAGTACGGAAACCAGTTGTGCCAGAGACTCAACTTGCTGCAGAAGCTGGAACGTGAAAATTTGAGAAAGCGTCGAGCTTCTGTTATAACAGGTAAGCTTTCAGCTTTCTTACAAGGTACAATATCCGGCAAACACCTTTTTCCAATGTTTTCATTTTTGTAATCTCTTTGTGTAAAATTTAATTCATAAATTATAATCCACGAATATGTAATTTATGAAAAATTTTACAAATCGTTCCCGAGATAGGTCTTGTGCAATTACTTCTTGCGTTGTTAATAGTGTTCAATTAGATCTGGTCGAGCTTATTGTTTTACTGTATAGTAAATTTTTAAAATTTTGATAGAAGTAGGAGTTAGACTGATTGGGTGCAACCGAAGGGTATCGCTGTTTTCTTTAACACGTTGCTGCTTCGACGTTGTCAGGAGAGTTCATTATTCTACGACTCCGGTCTCAAGAGTGCTCTTTTGTCCATGTCAAAAGTCTCGTTAATTCCTTCGTTGGTGGGTTTTTTGGGGGTCAATTTACAGTTTTTAGGCTGCACGTCTTGAAGGCGAGGGCCCCGGCAGTCTTTTGGCGTGACTAGCCGATGATTCCTTTACTTGAACGAGTAAATCCCCTTTTTACTTTGTTACACGGCGGCCAATTATTTTTGTAAATTCGCAAAACCTACCAGCGAAGATGAAATTATATTTTAAACTGCATTGGCTATAGATTGTCATGCATCGTTTCATGGTTGAAAGCCAAGATCAATCAATACTCTTCTTTTTCCGAGACAAATACAAATGGACTTTGGTGGTATCCACTAGATTCAATGATGGAGGTGGAAACGTAAGAGCTGCCATGCCATATTCTATAAGAGAAATTAAGGATATTGCGACTCCATTGGAATCCAGGTTTCTCATTTTTTCGGACGCACTGATTGAAAAAATAGTCAAATGAAGTATTATTATTGATGATATATAGAAATGAGAGTATTATTAGATCTTTTTTTTTAATTTCGTTCATTAAAATCGTCCAAATAGAACTCCAAAGATCGGAAAAGTCCGGCACGATTTAATTTCGTGGAAGAATGTGGCTCAACTAATTGAAGTTTCTTCTATCCTGAAAGACAAGCAGTCGATAGAGTTGCTCCAATTCGAGAGGTTTGGGAAGAATTCATGGAGAATTGTCGAAAATATTCGACGACCAGCTATTAGGTTTCCGCGGTTGATGCATTTCCGGATTTATACGAAAAATAAACCGGACAAATATTGCCTAAAAGTAGTCACGCTAAATGACGCAAGAACTGGCTACATGATCAACGCTATGTCGTAAAGAGGGATTTTAGATAATGATAATGAAAGCATTTCTGATTATTATGTACAAATATTATCTTAACCGACTCATGGGAGCGAAAGAACTGTCGCTAAAGATAATCGGCTCACTTCCCTGTTGATCGTTCAAGTGATGGTAACTGAACACTCCTTGATGACGATTCGGAAGAACAAGTGAAGTACTTTGGCGTATTTCACTTTACTTCGCCAGCTATTATGATACGCGATCTTGAACTAATTAGAGACATCGGTATTAAACATTTTGACCATTTTGTGGATCATAAGTCTTTCGGTCATCCTGAACTCGATCCATTCTTTGCAAAAAATCTTTTCTCTTTACAAGGTGACAAGTGGCGACAAGTGCGAGCTCTTCTTAGTCCAGCTTTTACATCGAGCAAGATGAAGATGATGTTTGATTTGATATCGACGTGTGCTACAGATTTCGCAGGATACGTTGTGAAACAAGAGCCAATCATCTTGGACATGAAAGATGCTTTCTCAAGGTACGCAAATGACATAATTGCTAGTGTTGCCTTTGGAATAACCGTGAATTCCATGGAGGATCGTGAGAATGAGTTTTTTGAAATGGGCAAAGAGGCAACGCACTTTGGTTTTATACGATTATGCAAAGTATTTATTCTTCAAACGTGTCCGAAACTGGCGAAGATCCTAAAAACAAAATTGATTAACCAGCCTGTCGCTAATTACTTCAAGGAAATCATTTCCTCGACTATTGCTACGAGAACAGCACAAGGAATTCACAGGCCCGACATGCTACAGCTTATGATGCAGGCCAAAGAATCTGGAAAAAATTTGACCGTCGAGGAGATAACAGCACAGGCGTTTTTATTTTTTTTTGCCGGTTTCGAAACTACGTCTACGACCTTAAGCTTTGCTGCTTACGCACTGGCTACTAATCCCAAAGTCCAAGAAAAACTTCAAGCGGAAGTCGATGAAGCTCTTCAAAAGTGCGATGGCAAAGTGACGTTTGATTATCTTAAAGAGATGCGGTATCTCGATGCAGTTTTAAATGAAACTTTAAGAATGTATCCGGCAATGTCAGAATTGGACAGGAAGTGCACGAAGGCTTTCGAGCTTCCTCCAGCTAAAGCAGGTGCTAAATCCGTTACTGTTAAACCTGGTACCATTCTATTGTTCCCCATTTACGGAATTCATTATGATTCTAAATATTACACCGATCCAAAGAAGTTTGATCCTGGGAGATTTTTGAACGAGAATATGAAGATTGGTCACACAGGTCATTTATCGTTTGGACTCGGACCAAGAATTTGCATTGGCCATAGATTCGCTCTAATGGAGACTAAGTTAGCCCTGTTTCATTTATTGGCGCAGTGTAGCTTCAAACCATGTGAAAAAACAAACATACCCATGCAATTTCGCAAAGGAAATTTCCTGTCGGCTCCTAGAGATGGCCATTGGTTGAAAATCGTACCGAGAAAATAAATGTCTCCAAGTAGTTATTTCGATTAGCAGACCGTGTTTAAATTGGTTAAAAATTAAAGTTACTTCAGTAATTCAGTGAATTAAGTTATATTTACTTAAAGTCGATTAAAATATAGGTGCCGATTTAATTATTAAGCACGAGGAAAATATATTCGCCAATGTAAACATTCATGAAACAGATCATATAATTTAAATGATAACGAACGATATGTTGTGAGGACAATCATTTCTGACCGCACAAAACGTGTGTGATTCGTGTGTGTTTTCGTGGACAAAATATTGACGAATTGGCTAAATCAATCAGGCTAAAATATATAGGTGATATAAAGTTCCGGTTGTGTTATAGATGGAACAAAATTATGTCTCTGTCTAGCACTTCCGATTTTGAGGAAAATTTAGAATATTCTATATTCTATTCGCGTGCACCGATTGCGAGACGAAGCCTTGAATTAATCAAATTAAAATTTATAATGAAAAAAAGCAAATTCCAGTTACAGATAATATATTTATATTTTCAAATATCTGATACTTCCGGTTTGAATACACGCTCAAAAGCGATCCAGAGAATGAATGAAATACCTTTTGTTTAATAATTAATTTTTCAAATTTATTACGTATTGCATCCTATGTATATATTTTATCCTGCTAATGCATAAGACGTGACCACATAGAGTGCTTTCCAATTGCACGACTTGTGTCGTCTTTAGTTAAAATGGTTCAAGATTCTCATGTTGTTACGCGTTTTGTGACTTTTCCCAAGACTGGAACAAGAGTGTGCAGACAATTGTTCACATTTTTCTAGTGACATTTCAATTGGAAAGCACCCGTAGTACATTTACGGAATCTGAAATAACAGCGATTCTGATGGTCGTAAAAATTTATCATGTTTGATGAAATTAAAATAATGACAAATATTGTCAGTTAAAATTGTTATTTGCCTGATAAAAAAAAAACTAAAAATTTGTCTGCTAATGTCAGTATGTTTATAAATCGCTGGCAATAGTGCTTTGGATTAAGTAGAGTGTAAATTGCATCGGTAAGGAGCGTAGTTATAAGAAAATAGTGAAACTCATTAACACTATAGTTTATTAAATCCAAAAAATTGAATTCATCAAAGATATTCGAAGTTGTTGCATTTAAATATATACGAGTTTTTTGGGGGGATTTAACCCTAATCATTGGTATACGAAAATACATATTTTGTGCATCTAAGTCCGATACATTGAAAAGTACGGAGGAAAAGAAAACGTGCTTGAAAAATTTGAGCCGTTGAAATACATATAGACAATTTCGCGCAAGGATGTCTTCGATAATGGTGGAATGGATGAATTTTTGGGTTGTTCCAATGTGCCAGAGGAAGAGACTCTGAAACATCTTCAGAATTGAATGTCAATGATATGACTGCACGTGCATATATATTTTTCTTTGTCGGTTTTGACACATAATTTACAATCACGTCTTTTACTGGTTATTCGCTCGCTGCTGATCACGATGCTCAAGAAAAATTGTAATTGGAAATCGATGAAGCTCTCGAAAAAATGTAATGGTGAAGTTACGTAAGATTATCTCAAAGAAATATAATATCTCAATGCAGTTATCAGTGAAATCATAAGTGATATAATGCATTCTTGCATGGATTTGCAATTCAGGCTTGATAGAATAGAATCGCACCAATTAAAAACGCTATCACATATTGCAAAAATAACTATATCGATGCGTTTGTGTAATCACTTAGGTCATGTGGACATAACAGAGCAATTTTATTGTCTCCATAAATCCATTAACGAAAATAATGAGAAGGATTAAAAGTGTGGATATGTGGAGTGCACGATATGTAAGATATGAATTGTAATGATTGTATCAATTATTAGCGAATAAAATATTACAAGTACATATAGGCACGATTTTTCATGATATTCATGAATTTGCATCACGAACTGCTATCATGAATTATTTTAGATTAGACGTTAATTTGTCCATGAATTATAACTTTTGTATATTTACATCTCCTTTGCAACTATTAAGGGGAACGGAGCTACTTTTTCTAGTTTAGTATTCTTGGTATGGGTAGCAATAATTCATATTGCTTGTCATGACCCTGTCGAGCGCAAGAGAAAGATTGCGCAGTTTGCAAGGACGTAGAATCGATTGAGTTGTATACGTTTTTTTTTTGAAAAAATTGCCTTTAAATTTTTTGTTATGATTTAATTTAGAATTTTATTCGAAAACATTTCGAGTCCGTGACAAACTGATTTTCAATGCAATTGTTTAAAACCTAAAATGATATTCTCAAAGTGATTAAAGCTCTGTTGAGTCTAGCTGAATTGTGGGGATCTATTAAAGGTAATTGAGAACGAAATTCATATCAGCAAATCTGAACTACAGAGGAATCGAGGATTCAGAGGTCTAATGAGTTTAACATTTCCGACTCGGGTATACCGAGCCTGACTTTTCGACCGTTTCCTAGAAAATGAATAAAATAAAACTAAATATTAATATTAAAATGTTGGTATGGTCCAGGTCTTATGATAGCTTTCGCGGGGGTTGACAATCGTGATATAGCACTTGTCACACTATTTCAGGGAACTGTCGACAAATTTGTATCAAAGTAGGCTCCACAAGGATGGGAATTGGAATTGAGAATTAAATTTACAGAATATCATTTATTATATATCAGGCTTGGCATGAATCAATCCTAATTATACTTAACATCGAAATGTTAAATTAAGATACTACGAACATCGACACTCATTCTTGTACAAACCATTTATAAAAGAAAATTATTCCTGTGCAATTCCGCAAATGATCATCAGTTAAAAATCTTACCAAGAAGTGAATAAAGCATTTGTAAACCGTACGTCTGATTAATTGGCTATCATTTTAGTAACTATAGAATTTAATTTATAAATCAAGGATAGATAATAGAATATGATACCTACAAAAAATCTCATACGATACAGATATCCACGGGTCCTTTCTTAGTGATGGACGAATCAACCACTTGTAGCATTATCTAATCTTAAGGAAAATCAAGAGTTACGCCAAGCTTAGAAAATGCTGACTTAATTTTTACACATTGATATTGAAGATACATGTTTAACCCCGAAATTTCGATAAATTTATCTTCATCGTTTTCGAGAAATTTTTTTGAAAAAGGTATCATTTAGCACTATTTCTTATGACCAAGGTATTCCAACAATTGCAGGCATGGTTCACGTGGAAACCCTGCGAACTAATTGTTGCAAAGTGTAAAAAGTATCTCCAGGACACCTTATGCAAAATTTGAGACGCTTGACTTTCATTGAGAGCTCGGAGCCTTTAGTGTAACTTGGTACATTGAGAGATTGGTATATTAACAAGGGTAGATATACTTAGCGCGCAGGTCAAGTAATCGGAATCCCGAGTGTTTTTGAGTTTCAGTAGCAGATCTCCAAATTCAAATTTTTTATTTCCATTATTTGTAACGCAGTTCTTGATTACGTACTGCGGGTGGGGATAGTAATTATAGCGTAATTGTACAAAGTCCAATATAATCTTCATTCCACTTGCAAGTGGTGCAAATATTGGCGAAAAAAACTACGGACAACCTTCAAACCTTCAAACCTTCAAACCTTTTGACTTAAAATTTATATGGGAGATTAATGTTTGCAGATATTTAGTATTTGCGGCTTCGAAAAAGCACATGCGCAAAACTTTAAAAGCTTAATGTCACATATGTAAATCCATGCAAATTTCATGTTCTGTGCGATTACGCCTAAAAAACTTCAGAACAATTATTCCTCAACTGCAGTTTACTTGTATTTTTTCTAGATTCATATATGTAGTCTTATGTAACTTACTTGATAAGTTAGCCATCTAAGGACGGCGCTATCTGACGATGCTAATAGGCATTGTGACAGTCGTACATTATTTTCGATAAAATTAAAATATTTAACAAACGTTAAAATTCAGTTCACATGACTATGAACTAGTTTTCATGTGATAAAGAAATTATCAGATAGATTGTCTAATTATTTTTGTACGCCAGCTGACAAAGACTAAGCACAATTTAGAGACAGAGACAGAGACAGAGACAGAGACAGAGACAGAGACAGAGACAGAGACAGAGACAGAGACAGAGGCAGAGACAGAGACAGAGACAGAGACAGAGACAGAGACAGAGACAGAGACAGAGACAGAGACAGAGACAGAGACAGAG
>JARPRH010012677.1:0-12375 GCA_031763665.1 Calameuta haemorrhoidalis
GTAAACGAAGCAGCACGCAAGCAGACTTACACTAGTTATGTAAGTGTTCATAGACTTTTGAATTTCCCCGCGTTCGAGCATTTCCGTATGCATGATTCGTGCGTCTGCGCGCGACATGCGCTCTGGTCTCTCTCACTTGTGTGTAGCAGCGCCACAGTCTGCTTGCGGTTCTTTATATAACTGACAGTCTGTATTCCCTGTAGTCTGTAAGTTACCGACACAGCGTTTTGAGTTGGTATTTTTCCTTTCTGACTTCACGCTTATGATCCGCGTCTAGTGGGGTAGTATATATACACATATATATATATATATATATAGACTCCCTCCCTTCCGTATCGTCATCGTGCATGTACATGCATTTATATGCGTATCTTAAACGTGTCGCGTAGCGGCTTTTCATCCCGTGTGGGGGGAGAGTGAGATACAGAAACTCTTTCTCTCTCTCTTTTTCTCCCTCCAATCTTATGCACGCACGCGGAAGTATAGCGCGCGGCCGAGCTAACATGGCGTCGCCTTGTATCACGTGCGCTTTTCTTCGCGCGTTTTTCGTCGTAACGTATGCTGACGTCTTTTCGCTGCTCTCTCTCTCTCTTGTCCGCACTGCCCGTGCGCTAGAGAGAGCTCGCCGCCATGTTGGGCTGTTTGCTTAGCAACCCCCTTGTTTTCGTCGCTCGCGCTCTCGAAATTTTAGCCCCGCGTGTTTACGTAGTTGACTTTGCGTTTCTCGGAACTCTTTGTCCGAAAATTCCTGCACATTCGCGTTTTGTCTTTTCGTATGAAATTATAGCGTGTAGATCCGCGTCTTTTTCTTTACGATTTTATCTTTTCGTGTTTTTGCTTTTGCGTACATATAACGTGTACAGCCGCGTTTCTCAATTCCAAGAAATCGTGACTTTGCGTACCGAGCTTTTCATCATTTTTATATACTCGTAACTTTAACTTTTCCGTCGTTTTTCCGTCAAATCCCGCACTTCACTTAATTTTCCGTTTGTACAGATAGTTGTACTTACGTGCGGTTTTCTCCCACTTAAATTGGTTGTTCGACATCGTGAAAGCTCATATACGTGGGCCGTACTTCGTGGAATCCTCGTGGACGTTGCCGTTGCTCGTGGACACCTCGTGTGCATTGCCGCTCGTCGCTGAACCTCGTGAGCGTAGCCGCGTCTTGCTATCGTGGGTCGTGTTTGTAACCTGTTGTAATATTGCCGGGGAACTAGAGGTGATGACATTGAAAGATATGACACTAGATATAACGTGGAACTGAACGTGGCTTTATTCGTCGTAAAGGTGGATAGAACGAGTCTTAACGTGTACGTGCGTAAGCGAGAGCGTCTTGATAGGTCGAGAGCCAGATCAAGAATGTAAGGCGGCGGCGGGAGACGCCGCCGAACTCTGCGCTGTCGTTGCGGGAAGAGTCGTGGGGAAGTGCTGGCATCGGGGGAAACCGTATATTTCAACATATTTTTATCGATAGGGTTACTGTATAAGGAATAGACATTGCTATGGGTAAGGTGCTATTCAAAGTATAACTCTGTGTGTGATGAGTAGAACAATAATATGTGATTTATTTGAAGATATGGTGTAGTAGAAACATATCCACCCATGAGAGCCGTACCGGGATGAAGATTTAAAATTTTTAGCTAGATTGCGTTCCATTGTCGAAATTAGCAATACAATGGTCCTACGGTTACTCGATCTCGTACTGACAGGCTGAGATGTTTCCACCTAATACTGAAGTACTGCACCATCTCTATCCGCAGTTTATAAAATATGGATGGACTACCCCTACCACGCAGTGGTAAAAAGATGTGAACGTCCCTTCCACAGGCGTAAGAGTTTTTTCCTTATTACAATAGCAAACGCAATAGGTCCTAGGGTTTTTTGGGGGTGGTGCAGTTTTAGATAATAGCCTTGGGAAAAAGTCGTGTACGCCCAGTTTAAGAAGTTAAACGTTACAGACTGTAAACACTTTATGTTTCTTTAATTATACAACTTTTTCGGGTACCACCAGATAAAAATAATGTTCTTGTTTTGTAATATTTTGTTCCTTAAAAAGTATTATAACGTTTATTGATAGTGCAATTTCCTACACTCATTATGAGTGTACGAAATGGGATGTAGGTCTTTAAGAACTTAGGCGACACAGGATTAAATGATGAAATAAAATAACAAAGATTTATTAAATTATCGATGACAGGTACAGCAGTTTTTCCATGCGCGTTAATTACATTCGTCAAAAATAAACGTCGGTATTGTAGGAGAGGATTGTCAAGGAAGCGTCCTATATTTGTTGTTTATTCCTATCTCTCTCTGATCTGTCTTTGAGGAATAGAGGATGCGCCCGTGTTAGTACGGTATCCTTAGTGGCGCTCTACCTGTTTATTAGTTATGGCACTACGTGCGAATTGACTAATCACGACGAGGATAATAGATCGAAATTAATATGGTGTCAACTGAAGTTTCTGAGCTAGATTGCAGTGCTCTCCTCAGAAATTTGACAATGTTTCTCTACACGACGGGCTCGGCGGAATAGCGAGCGCTAATATGCCGTAGCCTCCGACCAAATTCTTAACAACGAGTTTATGCAATTACTATGCTTTATCCCAGAGGACATAAATCGAGCTCAAACACTTTATAACGATTTTATTGTGGGTCATCCTTCCGGATTTAAGTCACGCTTACTTTACTATTACTCACGTTCGGTGTACTGGTAGAATGTTGAATACTGAATTTTGTATTCTGAATTCGAATACTGAATTTGATTTGAAATGTGTTATTTAACTAATTGGAATGTTAGATTGATTAGCAGGAAGTGCTAATCATCTACAGGATTTTATTTATATTATTTTCTGCGGACTGACTTTCAGGAGATGTTTTTCATATATCGGCTATTGTTGACACTGGCCGTCCTTACTTCTTTTATGTTTGTAACGAGTGCACTCTCAGTACAGAAGTACTGAGAGGTTGATCGATTTGTCACGAGTAGTATAGGTATGGGGGTTCTGAACCAGGATTCCTGTAACTGACATTTACTGGCACTCTAGAACTTTCGAAGGTAGGTGTCCGTGCTAAGCTGCCGTCGTGAGCTATACGATGTCCGGATGTGACCTCACCGAGACTTTTATTTTCTAGAAATTTATGGAGGATTCCAGGAATTTTACGGTGGATTTCATGAATTTCACATTCGATTCTGGGAATCGCACGCGATCGAGAACCTTCTAGAACATTCTAGAACATTCTAAAACCTTCTAGAAACTTCGACGATTCGCGTCCGTTCTAAGTTGCGAAGGATTGCTCCCAAGGCCGGCGGTCCTCTCGCGCAACGTTTTGATGCAGCCCCCCCCCCCTCCCCGCCCCGAAGAGTCTTCTAGAAGCTACGATAAACTCCTCCCATCCCCGTCCAGGTTTCGGAAGGCATCCCTCAGCCTGCTTGATTTCGAACGTTACCTCGCAAAATTGCGCATCGCTGATGCAGTCCTGCAGGAAGTTTTTCATCCCCCTAACCTTGAACCTTATCGCACAGATTAGTGCGTAGCCTCGGTAAATCAGAGAAAGCCGATTTGACCTCGAACGTTATCTCGCAATGGTCGCGCGTCGAAACGGCAACCTCCTCATCCTACGGAGAAGCTTTGCGAATCCCCCAACCACTAGCCTCGTGCAGGTTCGTGCACGTCGAAACGCTTCTCGCAAACGCAGCGGCGAGTTCAATGTCATTTTAGACAAATCTATGTATGTATCGGTTGTTTAAATGTGCAATATCGAACTTTATCTCGCAGAGTCGTTCGTTGAGAATGCAGGTCCTCATCCTCCGAGATGTCAAATTACTCGTACGAGATACGTAAGCGCGCGTCGTCGCAATTTCGTCGTCGGAGGAGGGCTAAGGTTTATCCAAAGATTCCAGAACGTAAGTCGCTCCGTCTGGAAGATGCATGGACGTTGACATTGATTCCAGAAATTTCTGTCAGCGGTTCGATTCCTAGAAATTTACGAAACCTCCCATCCCCATTTCAACCCTCAGAACAAAGGAGAGTTTCCTATAAAAGGAGGAGCAGAACGTGTCTTCATTAGTTTACTGTAACCATTCAACCGATGCTGAATAAGAGAAAACAATGCGAGCTTAGAATTCGGGTACAGTTACTATTAAGGAATATAGCGGAAGTGAAGCATTTGATCGAAGCTAAAAGTCTACAGTAAAAAAATGTATTTCTCAACAATTAACAAAGTCGCCCGTTTGGATGACTTTCTTCCTAAAAAGAAATTCGCTGAATTGGAACCTCAAAAAGAATTCAAAATCACCAGAATAAGAAAAGTTCAAACCAAATATGGGATGAGACTGATCCTCAATGTGGAAGACAGCTTTTCAACGTTTCTACCTGCAAGAATGGCAAAAGCCTTGAATAACGACGACGATCATCTTGAAGAAGAGGACAACAAGCTTGTGAGGAGAATCGAGTCTTCAAGCGTTATCTCGGCGGACGATACAACCAGATCGAGTTTCAATGTATTGTTATGCCGTGAGGATGTTGTAGAATGATCTTCAACACTTTTCACAGATGAGAAATAACAAAACAATACTATTTTATAAAGTATCTAGTTTTAACACTTGCACAATTTTTAAGCTATTCTAATTTTCTTTAAACGAGTGGACGATGCTCACTCGGAGCCTACAATTCTACCACTACTCTTTGTTGCATCTGTTTAAAGGAGGAGAGCTCCTATGCCTTAGTATAATTTGCTGACAAAGGGTTTCTTATCGTATAGTACTAGGAATGCTAACCTAAAAGAGAAAAAGTACAAAGGAAATCATTCAGCAACGCTTAGGGCATAACAATATATAAACTTTGTACTCGTGCTTCAACTACTATGTATACTGTAACGTTCCGCCCTTATACCCCCTTATCCTCTATCCTTTTTCCTTCCCAATCACCCATTCTCTATGATGGATACATCAAGAGCCCCAGATAAGAGTGCATAGCAGTATCTGAGAGAACTCCTTACATCCTGAAAATCCTCAAGAATTCTATCGACCTCTCACAGCGACGACGATGAAGGAAAAGGGAAAATAGGATTTTGAACTGATAATATTATATAATTCCCTTGAAATTAGTCACAGCGACAGTCAGAAGGAAATAATATTAGAAATTATTACCTTTAATATTCTTAGAATCGAAATCCAGTCGATACACTGGAATCAAAACAAACAGGTGCCTGAGCGCTATCAGCCGGCACGAGCCAAACACAACAGAAAGACCAGTAAGCCGGTACTTGAAGAAACCGCTAATCCCATTAGTCAAATTACAGAGTCAAATCAAATAATAAATCAAAATATTAGATCCAAAAAGCGACGTTAACACGTTGGACGGATAAAAATCGTTATCTCCATTAAAATTAACGTATTCTTTTCGAGGATATAAGCAGCGGCTTCCTCGATAGGAATTCACTCGACATTCTCTCTCAATTCATGCGTTGTTAAGAGCAAGTGTACACCAAAAGATGACAAGAAGAAGTGAATGCAAAAAAGAAAAGAAATTATCAAAAAGAGAATTAAATCTATCCTTTATTCCAGAGCGAACCAGTGAACAATATTGTACTGCAAACTGTGGGAACTTATCCTTGGCAAGCCCTGGTCTTGGAAAGCGCTGTGTCTCCACCCTGTATCAGGAAACTTGCCATCCCTGTAGATCTTCTGCATCTAAGGTATTGTGCTGGAGCTGTCAGAAATCGACCAAAAACCAAACGTCATTCCGAAATTAGGTCAGCTCCCAATATCATTGTGATTAGTAGCCATTAGTAGCTATCAGGAAGAACATCCCAAATACCTCTGCATATTTCTGCAGTGAAGTTATTGTAATAGAACTGTCAGGATTGCAAATTCACCGCACCCAAACGACTCAGCTCCCAACATCATTGAGATTAGTAGCTGTCTGAGTCTAACCTCTCCTAAAAGGTAAAAGGTTCAGCAAACGAGATTCATTGTGATCACCTGCGCGTTCTGGATCATTATCATCCTTACAAGGCTCCAATGCTCCGCCTAGGAGCTAATTGTAAAGTGGAATAAATTTGTGAAACGTTGTGAAAAGTAGATCAATATGATCAGTATTCAGTGGTGAACATTTTGATTCATCGAATGGCTAGATACCTATCGGATAAATGACATTAGCGGCATTTACTGGTCTTCAAAATTCTTCACCTGACAAGTGTACGTGGGTGGCCATCATTGCTGTCACAGTGTCAAGTATTTAGCAATTCGCGGAGTCAGCAATTAGCGACAATAAAGCTGATCCAGTTATGGTCGGTAAGCGTCGGTAAGTTACCAGCTATACCGGGAAGATGGACAGCACGGGCGAATATGATGAGTATCGATGCTCTGTTTGCAAAAAGTCAATTAAAAGCCAAGTAGTACGACGCAAGACTTGTGTGAAACTGTTTTACTACCCAGGATGTGTGAATAAACATAGGATTCTTGATAGGAATCACAAGTTCGTAGCATGTAATGGGCCATTTGAAAAATTTAATGCGGAAGAAGAAAATCCGAAGACATCGGTGCAGCAGCAGGTGGTAGCAGAGATCGAGTGGCATCAGTGGGATCAACTGGGGGAAGCAAAGGTATGAGTTTAGCGACAACGGTTGACGTGAAAATTGACTGGCTGATAAGAACAGTGAAGACAATCAAGGACGAAGTCGCATGCAAAAACGTAATGAAAAAGATGATCAAGGAAGTAGTTGGTGTAGAAATAGAAAGTCTAAACCAGTAGATAGAAGAATTAAAAAGAATGATACAAAGGGAAAGTATGAACGCCGCAAAGATAACCTATAGCGAAGTAGTGAAGGACAAGAAAAAAGAAATTGTGATTATTGTCAAACCCAAAGTACATCAGGAGAGTAAAGTCACTAAAAGAGCGATAAAAGAAAAGGTGGATATCAAGAACATGGCAGTAGGACTAACGAAACCGAAGAAAGGTAGTAAAGGAACGGTGATTCTGGCCTGTGAAACGGGAGAAGAAATTGAAACACTGAAGGCTGAGGTTCAAAGTAAAATGGATGAGGACTTCAAAGTTACCGAGTCCACACAAATAAAACCGAAGATAAAGATAGTAAATATGGAGGAAGGGGAACTAAACCTAACAGATGAAGAACTAATTGACACAATTCAGACGCAAAATGGAATAAAGGAAACCGAAGGAAGAGAGATGAAAATAGTGAAAAGACTAATCAAAGAAAAAGAACAGGAACAAAGTAGACGAAGAACCACCGAAGGTTCAGTAATTCTAGAAGTGGATGAAGCAACGCACGAGGAGCTATTGAACAAAGGTAAACTCAGCGTGGGTTGGAGGAAACGTGCGGTTTACAACGTCGTCAATGTAAAGCGATGTTTTAAATGCTGGGGATATTATCATATAGCAAAAAACTGCAACAGAGAAGAAACCTGCTACAAGTGTGCAGGTAATCAGAACGCAAGAGAATGCACAATAAATAAAAGCAAGTGTGTAAACTGTACGTATAAAAACCAAGCATTTAACCTGAAGATAAATGTCGAACACAGCGCACTCGATCGGGAATGTCCAACGTGCAAAAGAGCGATGCAAGAGGAAAGGAAGAGAGTGGGATAAACAGAATACCAATCACAGAAGGAAGAGACGATATGGTACACAAATGCCCAAAGTTTCTTAGCACATAGGGATGAGATACAGCACCAAGTGGCAGGTAAAATAAAGCCTGCAATTATAGCGTTATCGGAAACGCGGGTGACTGCTGAAATTAAAAATAGTGAAGTGTATATGACGGAATATAGTGTAATTAGGTGCGATGCAGAGAATAGGAACACAGGAGGTGCCATAATATATGTAAGAGACGGTATTAAATACGACTTCCTAATGAAAAACAAATTAGAATCAAACTGCTGGAGTGTAGCAATCGAACTCAATGATGAGATATATAAAGGAGTGATATTAGTGGTGTACCATTCACCGAGTGCATCAGATGCGGAATTTATAAGACATATAGAGGACGTAACGGAGGAGCTATCGGTAAAAGGAGATTGATTAATAATAGGAGACTTTAACATAGATGTCACGGTAAACTCGTTCTATAAAAAAGAATTAATGACAGGAATGTTAAGCCTCGGAATGAAACAATATGTTAATAAGCCAACGAGAGTAATGAAGGATAGCCGAACAACTATAGATCTGGTATTTGCGAATATAAACGTATGTTTGCAGGTAGATCATGAGCTAAAAATAACAGACCATGCATGGATAAAAATAACTTTCTATTGCGTCACATATATTTTGACTTGGCATATCAGTTTCATTTGAGATGATTAGCAAGACAATTGCTAACATGAAACGTACGCCTACATTTCAAATATTTAACACCTAACATCTTATTATTACAAGTAGGGGATGCTCGGCATAATGGATACGTTACCTCGTATCTGTGTTCTGTGTTATACATAGTCCAGTAGGCGTAACAAAATTTGTTCATGCAGATAGTACCGGTCATGTTTAATATTACTTCCAAATGATTTTCGTTATTGATCAAACGCATAGTACCCGATAGATGCGTACTGTAATTTAAAACTTCACTACGGCCGTCATACACAGGTTTCATTTTAGGACTACCCAGTTCTTTAGAGTCGTAGACCTTTAAAGCTAAACCTTGAGGATTAGAGAATTTTTAAAAAATCGCAAGTTCTCTCAGCCCCATACCTCGATTTCTGGGAGGTATTTTTACTCCGGACTCTATCATCAATTTCCGCGCAGCCTCAAGTTGTGCTTTCTTATTTAGCCTAGAATGAACTAGTCCATGAAATTCATTATGAAACGACTCTGCGCGACTATCACCACGCTTTTAATGCGCTAAGGGTACAACGAGTGCTTGAGGTAGACATAAATTATCATTGTTGGTAATTACAACAATAGATTTTTTTTACTTAGCGTGAAGAGCTCGTAGGAATCCACAGACACTCTACCCTTACCAACGATTGCTCAGAATCTTTGAATGGTTATTGTGAACGACTCATCGATGGCGACTTCATGATCACTTTGAGCAACGTTTTCTACCAGCGATCAGAGATGCTCGAAATTACAATCTTGCTGCTCGGTTTTGGGAAAATTCAGGAGAATGAAACGTTATTCCTACAAGATCTGAAGGATTACTCTGATTTCCTATCACATGCCTATGCAGATCCACAAAACCTTCTCTCAACTATCTCATAGGATTTACATCTTTTTCAGGAGCCTGAATTTTAAATGTTGTACACGTTCCGTCGAGTCTAAATCTTTGAAAGTGTTTCATAAGCTGTTCTTATCGTTATTCATGATGTTATTATCATGATCAGCTTGTAGAAATCATTTTATCCACTCAACTTCCATAGCCTTTTCAATTTCGTTGATAACGGTGTTGCATACTTCTGATTGAATAACACCATCCCTGGTCTTGTCTAACAAACGATAACATTATTCGTTAGTACGATGTGATTTTGAGGAAATCATTCGTTTTATCTACCGAAAACATCTTTGAATGCTCAATGTTTCTTCCCAGGACGTTATTGTCATTGTTTTCACTGTTTTTTCTTTTCAGATTTCTATTACTTCCTGTCATAGTGGTACAGTAATGTCAATAGGGATTGTCCTGATATCATTATCAGCCTCAAAAGCGATGATGGGGTTACATGCAACTACTCAAAATAGGATAAGGGGTAGCGGTTATACGATGGTCGCTACAATTTTGACCAGATGAAATCGTTTATAATACAAACTACTATTGTATTTTTACATCTTACAATTAACTGAAAACCGTGTGGAGATAAGTTTGCCGTGGGTGAGCTATAGAAATGCTAGACCCGGCGATACTCAGTTCAGAAGTTCGTAAAATAGTTACATAACCTTCGCAAATACAAGAGTCGTAGGATCGGTACTCGTATCACAATCATAGCATCTTCATAATCCGCAACTCTGGTAAAACGCTCTGCTGAAAAATCGCGTATGCATCGTTATGCAAATATCCTTTCGTTTTGGCTATCGAAAATTCTTCATCTTGAAAACGAAAAATTTCACACGTAAAACTTTAGAGGTCTGAGAATTTAAACAAAAAATTTCCACCGTAAAACTTTTGAGATCCCACGTGTTATGCAGGGAGTCCCCTGACCCCCGTCGAGAAACGCCAGGCCGCAGTCCGCACGTGCAGGAATGCGCTAACTCAGGAATAAAGGCGGCCTAGCAACTGAGGTGCGGAAATCGAAAAATCACACAATAATCACATTTTCGGAAGTCCAGCTTATGGCTGTACATCCGAGAAAGGACAGTCTTCAATTACAATCCGAACGGATAGGGTGGTCTCGTGGCAGACTCGGTACAGGAGATAGGTTAATGCCGAACGGTGCCTATTCTTAAGTTGACGTATGTCGAAACCCTGTACACAACTCAGCATCATTTCAATAAACTCTTTTGTTACACTATATTCACGCGAGTTCCAACTCCTTAACCGGCAAAGATCCCAAAAATTCTCTAAGCCCTAACCTCTCAAACGAACTCCTTCGTCACCGAGACGTTACGGCACAACACACGACTAATTTTTGAAACTTATAAATTTCGATCGCAAAACTTCTAGGTTCTGAGAATTTGAAATGAAAAAATTTCCATCACCAAACTTTTGGGTCCCACGACTAGTTTTAGAACATTGCCAAAGTCGTAAAAGTTATCTTGCAGACGTCAGATCACCATCGAACAAAAAATTTCTCACACAGAACTTATCACTTCCGCTGCTAGTTTTTGTACCGAAAAATTTTCACCTCGAGTTTTGAAACGATAAAATTTCAGCTGCAAAACTTTTGAGACTTCCCCCTACTCCTACTTACGCCACACCCAAGTCTCGCATATTGACGTAATGTTACACACATCGTTTTACTTTTGTCCAACTATCAAAATTTTCATGAAAGCCAGTGCTAGATAATATGGTGGATCTAGTGGCGGGTCCAGTATATGACTAAATATGTTGAAAAATGCAAAAAATTGGCGAATTTTCATGATAGTTGATATTAGGGTTTTCTTGGACTGCTAAATTCGTATTTGTAGTACAAATTTCGTATAAATTCACCAATTTATAGAATTTTTCAATATGTTAGTTGCCATATTGTATGCTATTTTGAATTTTTGAAATTTGACTCCAAATTTGTTTTCGGCGACCCAGAAACTCCTCTAATACCGATTTTCATAGAAATCTAATACCATTTTCATTTTGTCCTTTTTGGCTCATTTGGGGCTAATGCTCTTGCCAGTAAAACAGTTAAAGTCTTATTTATCGAACAATGTAAGGTAAACGTTCCAGTGAACGGACAAATCCCACTTATAGGACAAAGCGTGTATGCATGACTGATGGAAATATGATTTTTTATGGACGTCCGGCGACTGGGACTGTAGCAGTGTTGTATGGTTTTTTCATTATAAACAAAACACACAAGTTCAAAATCTATGCAGTTGATGAGAATAAATAAGATAATGAAGATTTTGAATATGAAGTTTTAACGCCGCACGGAAACCTACCAATGTAGTCACTTGCCGCGTGAGGCTGCCATACTTGAAGGCCTAAATAATAATACATTTATATTAATAAATAAATGTCTTTTATCATCGAATTGTACGGGAAATTAGTTAAAGAATCATACATTATATTCTCGAAAAGTTAGTTTAGTTACAAAAAATATTAATAAATCAAAAATAGATTTAAATCTATCAAACCCATCAGTTTATCAATAATACAAATTTTCTTCTCCTTTAACAAGTAGAATAAAAGGATGTTGTATTTTCTATTTGTGTAATAATTACACAATTATATTCGGCTCTTGCTTAAGAAAATGTGAAAAAAATATAAAATTCATGGAAACATTTATCTTTATGTTATACTCATAAGTTAGTGCTGGATATATAAAACGTCATCACATAATAATTTATCATTGTTGTTATAGGTTCTCAGGGAGTATGCGACAGACAAACTGATAAACCTTTTCTTGCCACATGGATCAGGAGATTCTATAAAAATGGCTTTGGTTTTACTATATATTCAGGCAGAACGTATAGAAAAAGCTGAAAAATACTTGGAATCTGTGTCTGACAGATTTTTGAGAAATATTCTCCTGGAGTATTGGCAGCTCCTTTTCGATACCACTGCTATTATGAAAAAAAGTCGTGCAATTCCAACTTTTTCTGAACTTTCAGGAACTCTAATTAGAAAGAAACCCATATTGTTTGCTGAAATGCTTGCTCGATTAATTGCAGAATCTGTCGTATCATTGCACCAGGTCTTGCAAGTTTTTTTAGATTATTTACCATCAAGACTTGGAAGAGATGGGCATGATGCATCAGAATCTCTTCAGTA
>JARPRH010012767.1:0-12338 GCA_031763665.1 Calameuta haemorrhoidalis
TGCGCTTTGTTTCTCGCTTTTCTCGAGGACGGTACGTACTATATCGATATCTTCTGAGAGCGCGTTACGCGTGAACAGTGTGGGTTTTGAGTTTGTACGCATGGGTTATGAATGAATACGATTGTACAATTATAACGAGCATTGGCTGATTCGGGTATTACATTTTTTGTAAGACATATGAATTTACTGTCTGATTTCGATATCTTGATCTTTATCTTAAAATCTTTATGGATTGATTTATTTAAAATAAATATACTAGTTCTCGTTTTATGTTCTAGTAAATTGGTAAAAATTTCTTGCTTATATTTTTTCGTATAAAACTAAAGTTATATTACAACTTTTGGGATACCTACTGGCGAACGCCTAGTTCAGTAGAAAGTATCAACTGCGCTGTAGTTTAGGATTTAGATGTACTAGCGCGCGTCACACATGACTTCCATGTCCATAGCTCAGACACAAAAAATTACAAAGACTAACATGAAAATTCCTTGAAGTTCTATGTCTCACATCTATGGGGAATCACGTGGAGGTGATATGGCGATATATTCTACTGATATTACAGGCTAAAGGCTGTTCTATTCCATTGTGAAGATAGCCTTATGTTAGCTGAAAATTAGGTGTGAACGGTAGCTTGGCGCACTAAATGCGTTTAATTGTGTTGTGCAGATGAGCGGTACGAAAATTGATCGAAATAAAACAAAGCAGTCGAAAACTTTTTTTACAGATACCTCATGAATGGGTTAACTGATTTACTTAATTCTTAGGTTAAATCAAAGCTATCCCTCGAATAAGAATAAGGATTTTGCTAAATCTGCACTAATTTTGAGAAAATAATTTGTGTTTTAAATTTTCGCTCCAACGAATGTACTGCTGTACATTAATTCCGGTTGTCTCAACCCAGCTACGCTATACTTACTTACAGCGAGACTTTACAGAGGCTCTTGATATTTGAAATTCAATAATACTACGTAGAAATTCATGGTGAACTTAATTAAATATTCCCCTAACGTACCCGATTGTACGTACCTAACTGTATTTAAAGTTTACATGAAGGAATATGAAACTGGTTTAAGGTGAATCTTGTGAATTCGCAACTGCTACATTCTAATGGCATCTAGCCTGTTATCATCACTTCTGGGGCGACCTGCTTACTTGCTACTGGTGTGTTACTCTGAAAGTGAAGAGATTGAGCTAGGGTAAAAAAATAGTTTGTAAAGATTCTGTTGTTTTACGAGTTGGAGCATAATGGACCCCTAGGACTGTAGCGCGTATATCGAAGACATATTTTGGCAATGCATGCCTATTTCCTTGTTTATTTATTTGCAAATAAGCAGCATGCAAACTCTTGCGTCTGCAGACAATCCTAGACAAGTCAAAACCTCTAGCGTAAAATTGATGGAGTCTAAATGATTTTTTCACAATTAAAAAAGAATTAAACGGAATTGAGGATCATATTTTTGAATTTTATTTCCTTCAAATATCGGATAGAGTATTGATTTTTTCTTTAAGATTCAATTATTTATAATTCGTTAACTCGATTTTATTCATCTGTACCCGCCCTTCCTTCACATTCATGAACTCGACAATATCCGCATCATTATCAATTGTCATTATTATCTATTTGTTTTATTCCCTCGTAGAGAATTAGAACTTTCTAAGCGAATTAGTTCATCCACGAGCGTCATAATTTCAGTTATTCGATCCAATTTTTGCTGACAAATTCGAATTGATCTTTTTTTATTCGAATCACTTCGTATTGTTATAGGTTATTCATTTTAATACGTTTATTTATTAAAATGAATACTATAAATGAATACAAGAAACTCTTGTACCTTCTTCTGTGTCTAAAAGCCAAAAGCGAAAAGCTAAACGTTTGGAGACTTAATACTTAACCGATAAGTAACGTGGAGGGGATAACTAACTCCATTATCGTGTCATATTATGGACATTTTTGGGATTACCTGGGATCTCAGTTGATAATCCGTTACAAAATTGATCCCAGGTAAATAATATTATTGCTTCAACATAATAAGGGCAGCTATGTAAACTCTGGCTTCGCCATAATTCCAGTAAAATGAATTAACACGTTCCCTGCCGGATTTTTTTTTTCTTTTCTATCATGCGTGGGGCGTCCATGCTCTAAATCTTGTAAAGTAATGTAGTAGTTATAGTCTGACTTGGGGAATTTTTTTTTAAAAATAAAGAAATTACAGTATTTTCAACGTTGGAATATAATTTAAAGAAAAAATTATAGTTTAATAACTTATAAAAAATTGTCCAACCAAGCACTTCAAAAAACCTCTAGTTAGCCTGTGGAGAAAATAATTATCAAAATTTTAAAAAAGTTGAAAAGTATTGAAAATTGACTGGTTATCGTGCGAACACTGTCTAAAAACTTAGTTTCGAGAAAAATGCGTTTAAAGTTTCTGGTAGGTATAACGTGAACTTACGGCTGGTCTCCCATTCGAGCTTCGTACTGTATACCTTCTTCCTCTTGTATCTTCGTGTTTTTTATGGTTTTCTGCAATCTCTTGTCAATTCTAGTTTCTTTTATGGATTGAATTGATTGTATCCTGGCATATTTGAAACGGTTAGTATTTTCTTTCGAGAGAGGCGCGTAGCCAGGTAACCGTCCCAATCCGATGTCCGGTCACATTTATTGCTATAACTTTGTAACGGAGTGAAATTTACTTGAAATTTTTTTTAAATTCTTAAAAGTATAATAAATAAAAATCTGTAAAAAATCGATTTTTAGAAAATGTCAGGGGTATATGAGCCTTTAAATATTTGAAAATTTACATTGATACATCTTCTCCTTAGGCATCGCACTATTGATTATAGATACTTGAAAAATTCAAAATCATAACGAAATTAACAATATACCCTCCAAGTAAAACTTCCAAAAAGGTGGAGAGTTTTGTATTGTAATGGGAATTGTAACAACATTTTTTAAAACTAATTTCAGTTATAATTAACTTCATGCTTTATAGTCTTTTACGGCTCCTGTTAAATATTCAAGTTGATATATTAAATGGTTCGATGCAGTGTCCAAATCATTTTCGGCCTGAGTATCAGCCGTAGAAAATCTTGTTTTTTCTGTCGTGTTTGCTTTGCGTTGTTGAGTTTCTGTTTATCCGCGCCTTCCAAGCAAATGCTGTCTTGCTCCCTGGACATCACAAAAATCTGCAAGACCGTTTGTAATCCTAATTCGCTCATTATGTCCAACAAATAAATGTAGCGACCATTATACTATGTGACAACTGCAGTATGTGCATCAATTTCGACGATTTCGATGCCACTGAAAGATTCTTTTAAAGCTATTTTCTACATGACCGAATGGAAACTTCTGTTGGCGTTTCGTGTAAAATGGTCGAAGCACTCTCCCTTGAAAATCTGAAATACGAACCCATAATGATGTATATTCTATATACGGCTGAGAACATTTTCGAATCTCCGTCGCCAATATAGTGCTTGTATTTGACGTTGTATTTCTCTCCTGATCGTAAAATATTTCTCACGTGACATCGACTTTCATGTCGCCGGTGTTTCCTTTACGATTCTATGCACATTTTTCTTCATGTTCCTCCAGCCAATCTAAATGTTGCCTGTGCACCACTTTGATGCTCCCATATATTGCATGCGGTACAATATATCAACTTTATATTGATAACAAGCACTTTTCTTATGAAATTTCCGATGACAGCAACAATGCCGTGTATAGACTGAAATTCTCATTTTCGCGAGCTGCTATCACGTGAAGTTATGATGCTGTGTGCGTCGCAGGTAAATTCGATGTTTTCATTCACTTTTATCTCTTCTGAATTTGCTCTCATCCTTGATAGTTGAGTAACCCTTCTGGGAAATAATGCGGAACGCTACCTGCGACCTAGCTAAGAGACTCTAACAACATCGACGTTCTAGTTAGTACAGCTATGTAGGACCAAGTTAGGATTGCCCAACCTTGTTCTTAAAGGATCAGGGTAAGCATTCCTAACTGGAGCCAGTATAGGCTTACTAATCAGAGTCAAGTTTGAATACCCGTCCTTCAAGGAGAACAGCGCTAAAAAGATCGTCGATGAATACCTGAATTCGGAGTATGCTTCCAGATGAGCGCTATCGAGGAACTTCCCGATACTTTTATCCCAAATATCTCACTAATGCCTAACTCGAGCCTAATTAGGCATTAACAGGAAAATCCGAATTCAATTAATGTGGTTGTCTAGTGGGCTAAAGTCGAATAAATTTATCGTGGATATCTAACCATTTCCTAACTCGATCTTAGCTATGCATGAATAGGGAAAGCTTATTTGAATTAATATGGATGCCCCGATAAAGCTCAACTAGGATCTAGTTGGGCATTGATAAGGAAACTCTTAATGTGCAAACCATGTTAATCTCTATAAGGGACCTATATTTTATCTGAGTAGCCCCAATAATTTTCTAGTCGCTTACTGCTGAAGCTGCTTGCTGCGTGGATTAGACTATTCTGTCTTATTGCTTACGAGTAAGAGAACATGGCGGGTTCAGCAAACTGCAAAACCTTACATTTCCTGAGAAACCGATGCCCAGCATTCTCACCGCAAATGTGGATTCAGGTCGTAGCTTTGGTGATTTATTTTTTAGTAGGAATCTAAATAACGGGGAATACACTTTTGGCACAGTAATTTAATTTGGAAAGCTAATTCGGAGCATAAATTTAGTTAGGGCTTTTACTTTGTTCCTTCTACTTTTCTTCAATTGTAGTAAGGGCCTAGTAAAGAAATTTAAGCATAGTCCTACCGGTTTGGTCACGCTTAAATCTATGGAGGCCTTTCTACATTTCCTCGTTAAGACTGACAAATGCTTACCCATTAAGCTCCTGTTAAATCCACCAACAAAATTGATAATGAATAGTGTTTTGCACTTGTTCTTCAAGACTTGTAGATATCGATCGATGAAAACACGCGTAAATTTTTTTCATTAGTGGGGTTCAAACTTCAAGTCTTGTAAATGGCTATTGCGCTGTTTTTTAATCCACATTCAGTTATTTTACATGAAAATCGATAGTTTCAGTTAGTACGTGTTAACCCGGCTCAAAATTCCACGAGGTTTCGGAATATTGATGAATCTATAAAGCACATATACCGTGTAGTGTGCTTTGTAACGCTTACAATATTTTACAAATATTTGTTAACGATTAAATAATGATTGAAATAAAGAACATATGTATTAACTAATAATGTGTTAAAAATATGTTAGTAACTATTAATTGTCAATTATCAACTAAAGACTGATAAATGGACATTAATTAGTTAATGAGTAACAATTGAACAATACACTTCAAGATACTGTATACACTATACATCATACTTTTTGTACGAATGCAACATTGCATAGTTCGTCATTGATAGATGGTTAACAATTGTTAAATAACAATTAATTAATAACTATTAATTTATATTGAGAAGCAAAGTAGGAATTTTTCGACAATTATTGACTTCTTAATTTCTTAACGAATGTAAGCGATCAGGGTCACTGCGTTAGCCCATGATAGGTTACGGATAGGTACCGAGGGTCGATATACTGCCTCGCTAACAGCCCAAGGGTTAATTGTACAACAGTGGAAAGTCTAAACAAAATTGACTGTACACTAAATATTATAAATATTCATCGCATTGTTTGAGGAGTCAGCATTTCATAAGTGGATTAAACGAATTTTCGTGGACGGTAAATGAATACATTTTACCATTTTAAATAACGCCCTTAGATTAGCACTTATTACGAGTACAGCACGAGCGTCAATGCAAGACTGGATTTTGACACTCTGAGCGAACGTACATGGGACAGTCAATACAAAAGTAGCTATGGCTCTCTTTTATTGTACTAAGACAAAAGGGAGCAGCACAAAACAAGCCCAGCCACTAGGATAATGGCCAGATCGTTCGTTAGAGACCAGCCGCACCGGCAGCTTGCGTCTGGCCGACAGCGTATCAAACTACGGTTTTTGCACTTCTGACCTAAGTTTCGCGAATTTCTAAAAACGGAAATCAGATAAATATTCTTAAATGATCACAATATCGGAATCTGTAATTAAATCGAAAAGCCATTTTTCTGAAATTTCAAATCACCCCAATTCCCTTAAAGAACACACCGCGTTTACAAGATGAAATATTCAAAGCGTAAGCTTTTTGCCGCGCTGTTGAAGTTGCTCAGCCGAGTACTTTCGTACAGATTTCTACTTGGTTTTTTCTGTTCATTATAAAACTAGGGCACGGGAAGATTGCTCCATATTTTCCACTGTTAGTAGTACTGATGGGCACCTATTGGGCCCTGTGGGCAAAAACAAGAGCGCTAAGTTCCAACTTTATTTTTCTGCTACCTAATTAAAACCAGCTTGTTTCTCTCACGTCTATAAGTGAAGTCCACTGAAATTCCCGTGTAAATACATCGCTTGTAACTATCCGCTTCTATGCTCCTCTATGTATTTCCTTCTGTATCTACATATTTTTATACTTCCAATTCCCTCTACAATTTACGACGACATCTTAATGATAAAATATTTTCATATTAGATAAATTCAATAAACGAGCGTTAATTATTTATATACGTAAATACCTTTGTAAAACGATGTAGTGCTGTTTGTGAATTATTTTAAATGACTGGTTATTTAACGATTGCTTGGAATGACATCGTGCAGGAATATTAAATTGTATAAAGACGTCTTTATGATGAATGAAGCTGTTCCAGAGCACGTTTCATTTTACTAAACTTCTCAAGCACACGTACGATTTATAACTGAGTATTTCAACTACTTCTTGTTCTCCGTATAGTATTTTGTATCGTTGCGTTCTCTATTCAAGCAAATATAAGTAAGGTAGGACAGGAAAGCATTACCATTGCCTGATTTTTTTGGATCCAGATCGAATCGCTACACGTTAGGTACAGATCTAGGTACTATCTACGATAAAATAGCGTTTGAACGCCAAACACCCGGTGGTGTCAAGTAAGAAATGCGCATTAATTTTTTAGCATGAAGATAGCTAAAAGATAATAACGAAATTCAAACAGTCATTACGAAATTCTGACTAGCTTAGCCCTTGAAAAGGACTAGACAGATGTAAGCTGATGTAGCAAGTTATGAACCCTTAACGGTGACACTTCGGTAGAATTTTCTTAACGATCACACGTTAAGTTAGAATTCCTATGACTTACAAAATTAATTGCATCTGCTATTTATCAAATTAGCGATTACATAAAACCATGCTTTCTGCACAGGCAGTAAGGTACCAAAGAGATAACGCAAAAAATAGACAACACTCTAAGAAAGCACCGTGAAGTAATCTTACAGTAATACATATACTGGCGCAAAGAGATAACAAATCCTCGAAGGTGTTAACAGGCCGTTAAAAAATGCAACAGATACCTAAGAATTCAATGACCTAGAGCTGGGCATGACGATCATCCCAAATCAATGATCCTTCCTTCGATTCCTTCCGACATCGTTTCACGCCTCCTCCAACCGACTCAGCAATCGCTAAACCGCCCACGCGTCATGATGAAAAACGAACCTTATTTCAGGAATGTTACGTCAGGTGTCAGGGGTTTTGCAGCAGATTTCAGAAATTTTACATCAGACGTAATTGAGTACTCTCTAAATCCTTCTATTGCAACTCCTACTCAGTCTCTTATCCATGATACATTTAAAGAGATTATTGGTAACCCCTTGTACGTTATCGAATTTTGCACTTGCGATCTCGCCCGCACTTGCAACCACCCCGGAAACAGCGTCGAGTCGAACCAAACGGTCGTTGCTTCCCGCGGGTTAGCCGTCTTCCGGGAACCGGGTCGTCGAACTCCACACGAACAACTGATTCGGGCTTATTGAGCAAAGCCCTCAGCGAATCCCATCGCAGACTCATCATACCCGTGTAACCACTTCAGACGACCCCAGGAAAGGAACAACTCCGGTCGGCAACCGCAGGGAAAAATCTCGAGCTCTACGAACCCGAGTACTACGGTAGTGAAAGGAGCTGTTCGGTGACAAGAGTAGTTCACTTCCTGCCCCAATTCGTTTAATTGATCGCACCGCGCGGGTGACCTCATTCTCCTTGCTCGTTATCAGCGGTGTGTTCGTACAATTTTATAAAAATTAATAGAGGAAACATTTTTTCTGTGTAAGAAAATATCCGGGAATACCCAGTCGAGATCGACGAGGCTAGGCTGGACGAAATTGGGTTCTCGTAAAATTTCATCCCGAGACGAAACCAAACTCTCGTATCGTCTTATCTTGCAACATCATTAATCCCAGCCTTATAATTTTCGACATTTTTGTGATTCATGAATACTAATTGATGTATTTCATCCGCTGAAATCTGTGAGTTATATGAATGTACCATTCATATACAAATTTTAATTTCAAAAGCAATGTCTCTACAATTTCTACACCCTCTTGTAACGAAGTTATGTGGGCATGTGAGAGTTTCATTAAAGCTCCCGCTATAGAATACTAATCAAGACGTTAAGACTTCAGAAGTATGATGTAACACATTAATCCTGTTATATCCTTACGCTATTTTCCATATCCCTTCCTGACCCTCTTTCCTACCTTCTGTCTTCATCGCTGTCCTGCTAAGAAATTTATTAATTTGCTAGGAATATTTATTAACTGTGTGCATACATTATTGTCTAGGATGAATATCTTTCAAAGTATTGAATAAAAATTGCATATCTGAATGTTTCGATATCTTTAAACTGATTGAATAAGGTAATCATTTCCCCACGATGAAACTTAACTTAACTTAACGGCAAAATCCGTCTGTTTTTCAGTACTTATATCTTTTTCTTATTTTTTGTCTTCCAGCAGCAGATTCTATTTCTAAAGTTTGTTCATTAACTAATTACTGTTTGGATAGAAATTTTTTTAATCGTAACAATAATTCTGCAATAGCTGATTAAGCCATACATAATTAGATACTCTTGATATATAATTCTGGTTTACCAACTTTTTGCCGATCAAATATTTAAAACGATTATTATATGTACATGTAACATTGTGCTTTACAGTAGGTATATTTTTGTAATTGATGAATAATTTATTTCTGAAATATATTGTGCTTCATATTATGTTTTTATGACACTATTACAATGACACGATCCAATATTTATTCAAATATTTTAGACATGAAACTAGTCAAAACTTGGCAAATGATCAATTATAAAAATCTTTATATAAACTATATTCAAAAATCAGGGATAAACACTACTCGTGTAAAAATTTCGCTAGTGACCTACATTAGAAAACGCCCTAATGTGAAGAAGGCCGTAGTGGGGGTCAAGTAGGGCGTCCTCAGGTATGTTTTCTTAATAGGGCCTTGATAAGGACCTGATTTGATTTAATGACGAGAATATTTGTCCGGACCCTCATTGAGATTGCATTGGAGTATATTACTTTCTTGCTGAACACTTTGCGCAGCCTTGATCACCGAAGGAGTTTTCGGAATAACATCATTTTTTTAATGTCGTCGTGATCAAGCAAAAATATTTGATATCACTAACTTGTGTTTATCATTAAACTAGAATATCAAATATAATTATAATTGCTTGCAATATCCATTTTATAAATTCCAATACACATATATTATATTACGTTGTGGAGTAATTCGAAAAAACTTACTATTTTCATGCAATATATACAAATATTAACGATTAAAATTCTTAATCCAAGTAACATTTACAAACTCAGTTAGTGGCTTAGTGGACAGATTTTCATTTTCCTCATACTTTGGGAGGCTGTCATGGCGCCTTCACCACTCGTACTCACAATCGGCGATTAAGACAAAGCGTCGTCTTAAAACCGTAGACACACTTCTTAATACAAGGTAGAAAATTATTTAACGCTAATCGTACAATCGACCGGTCATTTGACCGTTTTAGAGCCAAGAATACGTTTATAAAAAATTGTCAGTATGGTTAGTGTCAGTCGGTATATCATGCTTAGACGTGATACTTGGAAGAATCGATATTGCGCTGTTGGTTGCTGCCAATCATTAGGGGGAGTTAATGCTTCCTTCATTAACGGTCTTCAGGAGATCGGTAGTTGTGCACGCGCGCTTGACCTCGTCGATTCGTCTTCGAAGCAACGGAATTCTCTACTTTCTCGGGTTGAGGAAGTATTTTAGCATTAATTCAGTCCAGAGATCATCATATTTGGTCTTTCCTTTTGCCCAAACTTGTCAATACTTGAGGTCATTGACACGGTAGCACACGCCATCGATATTACGGTTAGATCCATGGATGTTATCAATGCTCTTCACTCCTCCGTCAAACCTGGAAGCACCTTTCCCCTCTCTCCCCGCAGTACTTTACTTCTCCTCTACATTCATTCGCGACTCCTGATGTGAAAGTGTAAGATGCCTGTGCTGACTGTCTCTGAGCCCTCTCTGCTCCAGTCTACCGTTTATATTTATGAGAGGCTTCCAGAAACGAGGTTGAAGTTGCTTAAATAAGCCTGGCCGAGATCCTTCGAATTGTTCGGGTCTGGGTGCGTCGTGAGACCATCTTCATAAGAAAGGATGCTGCTTCATCCGCCATCAAAATTCAATACTATCGCTATGCTCTACTTCTCCCCCGTCGCCAGCCAGTGGTGTAAGAATATTTGACGCGAGTGCACAGTCCTTGATGGCTCACATTGGGGTATTTCATTTTTTCTTGAGTTCTAACTTCCATCGCGTGATTATGGTTTCCGAATTGTAGCTCAAGCCACATATGCCTAATGAAGCAGCTGCCCTGGATGGCTAAGTCCTTTATTATTACGGTCTCATTGGTCAGGAAGTGGTGGTGTGGCTGTTTATATTTACAGGTCTGCCAATGCCCCCATCGTGACGCGATCTGCGGGCTTGTATTTATCTAGACCCGGACACATATTCCTGTAAGTAAGCGTTCCTAGGGAATCGACGTTTGCTATTGGCCAGTGTATATCGTCCTCTCGGATTTGGATTCTGTCTAACTTCGAAATTGCATTTGCGTGTCTTTCTCGTACTTTCAAGTCCGTTCTCGTAATAAGAGACTTCAATGCCGATCCAATCTGATTCTCGTATCGCTTTAAAATATCTCTGGCTAACATGCGTCTTGTTATCTATAAGAATCCTAGCTGCTAGATCGGAGTGCATTCTTAGAGCACTTGGAAGTCACAGCTCCGTTGCCCTGACTGAAACCCCCCGATATTCTCCGAATCACGAAGATCTTCGCCGATTTTCCTGCGTAGTTGGGTCTCCAAGGGATGTGCTCTGAATCCGGTATCTCCTTCTCCTCATCATTGCTCCGCCAGACTCGTAGTTGGATCTCTCGAATCCTATAGAAATCGCAATCCTGACTGAATCCTTTCGGAATCGCTTACAGAACTCAAAAGAAAAAGAAACGTTCCTTCGAGAGGAATAAATAAAATTCTGGAACCAAAATCAGTCCATTGGTGATTCATTTTGTCATCTGTCCTTTTACTTATATTAACGAAATAAATTAGTTTAACCTTAATAAACATTCCAGAAAATACAAACAAAAAATTTAACTCAAATATTCAGTTTAATCAATTTCATGAGCATGTTATGTGAAGTGTGCAAAAATGGCTCATGCTCTGGATGCGCAATGATCCATTTTTGGATACTTTGTCCTCATAAAATGTCGGTCTTATATTTTTGTTGCAATACCACTTATAACGGTACAATTTAGGTACCTCGCATATACCCTCTCAGCACTCATGTGCTACGAGTATTAGTCGGAGATAATCATTTGAAGCCTAATCCCGTAGTGCTAAGTAAGTCTTATAGAGGAAAAATCTATCTCGAATGTACATCTCCGTAATTTAATATCATTAATTTCCGACAAATGATTAACGCCTCTCATTAGTATATCTATCATATCATAGAATCAAATTGAGTCAACAAAATCAAATAGATCAGTTGATTCTTCATTGAAGTAAAATCTTCACGTAAAGGCAATTTAATATATTGTCAATCATAAGAGTGTTTATGCTCGACTTATGTCTTCTGGGATAGAGCACTTATCTTAAAATTTATCACTGTTATTGGCATCTGCTATTTAATTGAACTTAGGAGTCTAGTTAACCAAAGTGATGCCCCTAAGGCTATTATTGTAAGATAGAGCCATACTCTGTTAGACAGGATGGGACAGAGAATAACAAATTTAGGGACGCTTCTATGATAAATCTTTTCTACATTACCGACATTCAAATTGACATTTATAAATTTCGTATACAGAGTGAGTCAATAGAAACGCACCAGCAGAAGTTGGCCGCAAGTGGCCGACACGGCAGTGTGGCCTCTTCAAAAAAATGACAGCTACAC
>JARPRH010012832.1:0-12323 GCA_031763665.1 Calameuta haemorrhoidalis
ATCTGATGATCATGATGATAATGCCGAAAAAATGATTAGATATTAGCAATAGTCAAAAACATGCGACGGCGAAGTAAATTGTCAAAATGAACACAATTTATTATAGATGCAAGCGAACAAAGAACTGAACAACTAGTTTGGCTGATGGATCGACGGAGAATGAGAGTGAGTCTTGGAGGGTTGATGATAGTTAATGGGGGTGAATCTTTCGGGTAGGATTGAGGATTCTTACTATTGGTTCATCTAGAGAAATTTTTAGGTAAAGAGTATCTGGTGGTTAAGGAAATTAGACCCATTGGTCCTGGAAATTTTGGCGGGGAGCTTCGCATGGGACTGAAGGATTTACTGGGTCAAGGACGATTTTCTTCGGGGATGAGTAAGGTATCTAGTGGGGTTTTCAAAGAAAAGTCATAAAATCAGGAATGTCCGCTTTCGGTGCACATGTACACTTGAGTGAAATCGCTAACGGTCAGGGCTATTGCCTAAGTATAATTTTCTTATCTATGTATCCTCTTGAAAGATTCATCTCACTTTCCTTAAACCTGGGACCCATATGAGAGGTAGCCGCTTCTAAGGGTCGCTATGTAATAGAAGCCAGATCCCACTATTTGGCCTTTTGATATTTAGTTATTGACCATGGGGATGTGGAACCTGATTCAAGCACACATATACCTACATCCATAGACGCTGAAGACCTAATAATTCTATACTAGTGTGAAAGCACCCTTATATTAATTGAAAATTCGGTGTGAACGGCAGCTTCACGTACAGAATGTGTTTGATTGTGTTGTGTATTCGTAAATTACCAACACCATTCAGAATACACATAGCTAAAGGAGGCAAAACAGCCAGCGCCATCTGGCGTGTGAAAAAGTAAATGGACGTGCGAAGAGGACGAGGACGACAACGGAACTGAAATAAAATCATCTCGCTCGCCATCTCAATACGCCCTGATATCGTACACTAATCGCATGGAACTTGGTGGAAATCGATTCAGAACCATCGATTTTTATAATGAATGTATCAATAACTTTTTCTCGTATACAGCGATTCATGAGATATTTCATTCCAAACACAGTTATATAAGAGTTGACTCGAGTAAAGTCTCTGCGAGCCGTGCGCTGTACAGCCTGTTGCCTGTACTTGGTGCGAGACAACCGAGTCTCTTGATTTTACTACGTTACGCAAGTGAATGTTGACATAATGACATTTTTTAATTTATGATGATTTATTTATTGCTTCGTTTTGGTATAATATTGTGGTGTAAATATTTTTTGGATGATGAGCAATATATTCCAGAATAAAGTGTTTTTTTTTTCTCGATATTCTGTTTGGTGCAACTAAAAATATAAACAAATGACACATTCTACTTACTTTTGCAGTTCTCAATAGTTATTTATTTATAGTCTAAATATCGTTCTTCATGACATTAAATGACTGACTAAGACTGAACTTTAGTATAGCCTATTAACCCCTTAACGTAACGAAAATTGGTACTCGGGGATTTTAAGGTTCATTAAATTCGCATCTGGGGTAAAAATCTTCAAATTCATAATGGCTGATTCAATATGACGGGTCCTTAATGATTAAAATTAACCCTTCGTAGCAAAAAATGTTTTTTCATCTTCTTTCATCTGGATTATTATGAAATTCTGTAGTCGGGGATTTTTGAGGTCGCTGATTGCGAATCTGAACTCAGAATTAAACATTGAAAATGGCAGACTCAATATGGCGAACCAAAATGGACTTAACTTGGAAATACCCCTGGAATTTTTGGGCTCGCTGATTACGGATCTAAACTCGAAATTCTCAAATCTCATACAGCAAACATAAGTGAGTTGAGTTTAAATTCATAATCGACAACTTCAAAAAAACCCCTGAACACGAATTTTCATACACATCAGCTTACTTTTTATCATTTCAGTCCACCATATTGAATCCGTTATTTTGAATTTTAGAATATTAAATTCAGATTTTTAATCAGCAGACCAAGAAACCTCGGAGTACCAAATTTCAAATGATTCGTATGTATGGAATAATGTATGCTACAAAGAGTTAAGGATGGTTTCCCTGACATCATAATAATAGTATTTATATTTCGACAAAAATCCTGCATATTCTTAATTATAAAAATATTTCCGACGTAAGGAATTCTCCTTAAGATAAATGAAAGGATAGAGAACTGTGATTTTACAAATTTTCATATCCCATGCAGTTTAAATCCTGCAGTAAAAAAAGATTAAAAATTCCAAGACTTTAATTAAACATCAGCATAATAATGTTCGATGTGAAAAAAGTTTCTCCTAGAATCTTCACGCACCTTTACTATCTAAAAGCTGATATATCTTGAAAAAAATATTGTTATTTTAATATCCAAAATATATCTACATCGTGTTATTTCGGCTATTTTCATCCTGTATCAATCGTAAACTATATGCTAAATAATTTTGCATGCACAATCACCAAGCACATGCCAAGGACATATACAAAATTGGGATCCGCATCTGTCAAGTGATCTCATGATCGAACCACATGAAGTAAGAAATTCTCAACAATTTTTTTAACCGAAATAGTCTTCCTATCTAAAGATAAGTACTTGTTATACGAGACTCAAAGTTAATATTCGTATTCCGCATCCGTTCAGCAACGCAGAAACCTTTTTGGTTAATCGACTTAACTGCCCAAAGGCATTCGTATTCGCCCTTTAGTAAACGCAAGCGTCCAAGTCAATGACACAGGCGTACAAGTTTTCCATCGCTAGCAGATTACTCCTAACATCAATGACTCATCAATCATCCGCGTGTTTATGCAGAGACGTTTCAGACCCTCTGGCTTGAAAAGCGACCCTCTAAAAACTAGCCCTACTCTCGTATTCCATGATCGAAAACAGATTCAGACTAATTACTTACGGCTAATAAAATAACAAACTTGCGGATATCGAAATAATTACGTTGATTATTATTGGGCGTGTTCATATCGATGATTATCTTTTACGATGCTTTTCTTCTATGCTTCTTCCTTTATCGTCATCTCTGAACTCCTTGACTCAATAGGACAATACGTTATTTGAAATAACACGCACTGAATAATTCACTCCGTATTCTTTATTTTCGACACTCCGAAGACACGTTTTTAGACTATGAAATGATCTGCCCTGCAGTGCACAATGAGTGCAGCTTCCCTATTGCTCTACTTTCTTTGTATTTTAATATACAAACTAATTTGCTCTTTTTATTGTCAGAAGATATAGTTCTCGTGATTCAATTTGTTTACTTTTGTATATCACATACATATACATATATGCATTTGATTAAATCAACAACTAAGCGTTAACGTCGAGGCGAAATTTTTTTGTTTTTATTGTAAAAATCGTATTCGGCTCTCCGAAAGATTTGACTATCCTGAAAGAGGATGAAGCTGTATTTTTTGTTATCGCTAGCCGAGATTACAGATAGCAGTTAACAAATAACTTCTAAATGTCAACAGTCTGTACTTTATACCCATAGGCCTGTTGCATAACATCAATTAATGACACTGGCTTATTCGTGACATTAAATGACGATGAGACATTTGCCGTCAGGAATATGAATAATAAAAAAAAAAAACTGCTCCGAGTCGATCGCAACGAAATGTAGATTGTTCTGCGTGCTTGAAAGTGTTGGACAATAGGCAGTTTATGCGTGAGATGTTTCTTGACGTACTGACTGTACTGCGGGTTTTCCATTTAAATGACCTGAAAGTCGATACAATTCAATACAAAGCTCTGTCGTTAACCATTTTCAAACTTTCAGTTCGACCACACAAATAGACAGCATTCATGCGGATGACACTGTAGATTTGCTCGAGTTAACATGCGTACAAAAAAAAACCGTCTATTTGCTAGCTCCAATGGAAACTTTTTAAAATAATTGGTGATGCAGCTTTGTGGCAAGTTACGTCGTCTCGAAATAGTGTAAATAGAAAACCCATATCAACTTTTTTCTTTTTTATAGTCTGGCTGAAAGTTTAATCAGAAGAAGACTTAAAATTCTATCACCGTCAACTGTAAAGTGCTACAAGGATTGACTTCTTATATCTCCAATTCTACAAGTTGAAGCGTGACAATATATATGCACATTTACATAGGAGTAAGAAGATAGTTAAAAGATTATTAAAATCGATGTATTATACATATATATATCTGCAAGTTTTTAAAATATGGATAGACCTATTATATAATTTATAACGCTTTTAATTTTAATCAGAATATGGTTTGTCCCAGATATAGCAACGTTATAATAGCGCGCTCTATATACACGCACAAAAAATCCGGATTATAGTATTTGCAATTAAAGTTGCGATCTGGCAACGTTACATTTATTTATGCAGGTAGTTGTGGTAGCACTGATGATCTTTTGCCCAGTAAAACAAATGGCGGCTTCATGGATTCGGTTTTAACCAAGTCGTATCAGAATAACAAATGTAATATATATGTATATGTGGAAACGTGAAAAAGTTACAGAAAAAAAGTTTATAATTAAAGGTTGACTCAGTTAAAATCTGGATGAAAACGAGAAAGAACCAATGAGTGGAATCAGAAGAACTTAATCTCCAATTAACATTTGGACGGCTCATTATCGTCATTAGCACCTTGAGAGAAAAACTTGATATTAAAAGCGGCAAAGAAGTCTAGAAGTCAAAGAAGTCTTTATAAAATATTAAAAATGAACGTCTTATGGCTTTGGCTTCTACAAGTCCTTTGTGACAAGTACCTCATAGTAAATAATTTTTTTTGTTTTAATTACTTTATTTATAGTCGCATCAACATCGTGGTTATTAGCGACTAATAGTAAATAGTGTTCCTAGTTTCTAAATATAATAAATATACCGTATATACAGGGAAATCATATTTTGACATGAACTTTGGAGCTACTATTTTTATTCCTTTCCTATATCGGCAGGGTATGAGTGTAACCCACCGTCCAAAAAAAAAAGACCCAAATATTTCGATTTTCCCTGATGCAGTTAAGAGTTAAGTTTTATTTATAATGTTTCTATTATCGAAATAAATTCTCATTGTAAACTTTGCTTATATTTATATTTACTTATTTGTTACTTACATATATTATACTACGTACAAGAAATTTATTTCTATAACGGAACTCTATATGCAGAAATGGGCCACAGCCATTCAAATAAAACCCTACCATGCAATGAATGTCCCTGCACTAAATAGGAAAAATTTCAAAATGTAGGTACGAACGGGAAGTCGGTGTCGCAGCAGAAAGAGTTTCAAAGGAGATCTACAAAGAAGCCAGAAGTTGAGAAGGATCTCGCAATTAAAAATGAAACAGATTTCAGGCCTGCAGTGTAAGCATTTCCATAACCTTTAAACACTGAGCGTTTTTCTTTCAGTCTGGCACTTCTTAACAAATACAATACACGGTTGGTTGTCTCGAATAGACTCGCAAAAGAGAAAAACCTATTATTATATTATATATAATTTTCAAAGCATTTCAATTACTAGAAATAATATTATGAACTTTACGTCAGAAGATAATTTATTAACTTACATTCGTCATGAAATTTCGCTGGAATAAAGATATTTACAATTTAGTGAAATTATTGCTACGAACTTACAGCAGTAAGTAGAAAGTATTCAATGCTGGTTTTTTTTTTCTATCGACATCTTCAATGATTATTTTTAACAGCACCGTTTTTTGATAATATTAGTTTAAATTGTTGTTAAATAGACACGGTAGTATGTGTATAAATAAAAATATGTCGTTTCATAACACTCAATTGAATTGAAGTCTTTACAATAAAGTTTTTATAGGAGCATTCGTCTTGAAATGACGATCAGTTGTTACAGAAACAAAGTGAAAGAAGAGAACGCAGTTGCTATATCATCCAGTGACTGTTTCTCTACTAGCATAGTTTAAATTTAGTGAAATAATTGTTATGAACATGGAGTTAAAAAAAGGTATTAAAACCGTATTTTCAAGTATTTAAGAAACAGGATTGAATAACTATATAAAATATTTACATTAAATGTTGAAAATTTGTTGTGCACAGTCTCTCTCTGATGAGTGCGTGCTCTGTAAGTGGGCGCATAGCTCTTTCCCCTCGATTAGCCGTCAGGAGCGTACCTCCATTAGATACCCAACGCCCGACAGTTTTCAGTGATGGGGACCCACCCGCTTTAAATGCCGACTTTTACCCCTATAGCCACAAAGGCGCGCGTTTAGGGAGCAGCTACTGGAACTTTATGATAGACTTATATTTTTATAACTAATCAAAAGAAAAAAGAAAAATAAGTAAATTACAGACGCAATCGCAACGATCAACATAAATAGAGATGCGGCGATGTTTTAAAAAAGTATGTTATTTAATCTTAGGCTTTGTTAATTTTGCAAAATTGTATCTTTGTATCTATAAAATATTGAATTATTGAACCAGGTCTCGTAACCAGCGCCATCTATTATGTAGAAAAGTAAATGGACGTGCGAAGACGACGACGACGACATCCAAATAAAAACATCTGGCTGACCATCTCAATACATCCTGATCTGATGTATTAATCGTATTGATCTTGGTAACAATCGATTCAGAACCTTCAGTTTCTGTAGTGAATGTATAAACAACTTTTTCTCATATAAGTATAGTGGTTCGTAATATATTTGACTGCAAGCACAGGTACAAGAGTTGACTTGGATAAAGAGTCTCGGTAGGTCGTCTCCTGTATGTATGTACATACAGCCGGTTGCTTATGTTTCACGTGAGATTCGACCGAGTCTCTTGAAACGGGCCTTTGAAAGATACCTGCACAGCGCGCGGTCGGCAGTCGAGCAGCCGCATATACGCGCGCATTAGGGGGTCAAAATCTACCCGCCACGCTTCAAATATACATTGAGAACTGTCGAGGCCAATTAGTGGGAAAGAACTACAAGCGCACTTACAGAGCCCGCACTCAGAGAGAGGCTAGTGTACTAGCAGCAATGCGTTTGAATCGCCCGCCACTCATTTCACCGCTGTAACTTACAATTAGCCATATAAAATCGGTTATAAGTATTTCTTAGCGGCTCGCCAATCTTTTGCAGTCTAATTCTCAAGAAACAAATTTCCTACTGAAGTCATTATTTTTAGGACACGACTGTACAATCATCACACAGAGACGCATAGAATCTGAAGTCTCTGTAATAATTTTTGATTACAGTAATAATCAAAGAATTGCGCTGTGACTATGAAATAATCAAATTTTTATAAGAGTTTATATTATATTTACATTTATTTTCCTCGTAAACAAGCCACCTACAATTTTTCATCTTTGACGGTATATTTTTAACCAAATGTTTCATCATCATTTTCAGCAAGGAGCCGAACCCCTTTAAAATGTTTTAACGTAGCTTAGGCAGAACCGTGAATTTTTGTAATTGATGCATTATCGATAACGCCGAGGTGGCAATGTGCACGCATCGTCGATATTGGTGACTTGATTGATTGATCGCCATGAGATGTTGGTAGTCCGTTAGTAACATGGCAGATTTAAAAAACGTGCAATATTTACTGAAAATTATTTTTACTTTCGAAGTGTCGCAGATCAATAGAATATTATAAGCGTTCAGCATCACAGTGCAACTCGACTTACGATTCGAGTCAATTAGGATTGTAAATTTTAATATCGAACGCGTACTTTCCGACACAGTAGAAACCGTGAACTCCTGTGCCTCAAATTATTGTGATGAAAGTGGTTAGTTAAGACAATTGGGGATAAATTAGAGACAGGTTAATTTATTGACAATTAATTACAAGAGTGAGCTGGTCCCAGGAGAGACATTGAGAACAAGTTGCAAAGGTGTGTTGTTGGTCAAGTCCGATGTTCACTTACACATACACTACACACACTACATGGACTTGTAGATCCTTTTTTTTTAGAGCCATCAGATCAGAGAAAAATGTTCTGACCTGATGAACCGTCTTGGGGCAGCACATATGTTATATATAATTAGTTAAATATTAATGAGACTCGGAATTTGATTCAGATAATGATGGATCAACCTAGCTCGCGAAGGCAGCGGAGTCCTTCGGTACAAGACCAAATAAATCGCACTGAATCGTGCTATAGAAACCAGAAACTGGATTCATCAGGTTTCTATCTTATTGAGCAAATCCGAATGCTCTATTTTAAAAGTTGACTTTGGTTTTGAGTCAAAGATTGGCATAATGAAGACAAATTTATCTTAAGTAAGGCACGTACTCGGCAAATACGCCTCTAGAAGGAATTACTTCATGTTGTATAAGTTATTAAATGATAATTAAGTATAAACAGCAGTAATAAAAAGTATTTGAAATTCTATGAAAACATTAAAATCGCGTGCTATAGTTCCAGATCATACATCAATATGCAGATACGTAGTGCAATGTGTACTTGGCATTATTATATGATTTCAATATGTTTTGTATGTCGAGGAATAAAACAAAACATCAATATTACGTTTTTGTGAAAGAGGAATTCACGGCACTTCTATGCTTCTTGAAATTATTTACACGAAAGTGCTTTTGATAAAATGACAATTAAAGTAAAACGTCAGTGCGTAAAATCTGTTTTTAATCTTGAATGATCGAAAATTTGAGTCCTTGAAGTCTCCTCTTCTTATTTTCGCGCCGTAAAATTGGTTTCTTCGTAGAAACTCTGTCCCAAAGGCTGGCTCTGTGCAAGCGATCCTTGACAGTAGGATATCTGTTTCTCATGAGTTATATTGAACTGAGTTTGCATTTTCAATGCAGTAAGTTTCCTATTCATTTTGGACATTATTACTTATGGCCGCTTCTCAACTTTGCAAATGACTCGAGACCTTCCACTGTGCGTTTTACCCCTATTAGAGCTTTCTCTCCAGAAGGGAGTGATAACATCTCCGATAGTAGACCGTGATATTTTCAATTTTTTGTTACTAATATGAGATAGGAAAGAGGGGATATACTTTTGATAAGACAAATCGTAAACATGATTAAATCGACTACTGCCCAACAAAAGACAGGCACAAAAAGGCCTGTTCGGAAAACTTTTCGACGGCACTGTACATATACTACTGGTGCTGCAGAGTGTATATTTCCGAACCATGTAGACAACGTGAGCTTAATAGAAGACTATGTCATCCGTACGATGTTGTGTTTGGTTGTTCTCTGTGTAACGACCTTTACGAGTTTGAGCAACATTACTTGCAACGGTTCCTGCTTTAACCCTCGGAGTATACACAGGGGTCCACCAGATTACATGCTGCTGAGTTTTTTCCTTTAAAATTTGTTCTGTGCTTAGAAACGGACTGGTGTAACAATTTATATTATGTTTCCAGTATCCCCTAGAGGATAAGAAGAAACTCGCGTTCAGTAGTTTCCTGAACCTGCATTGGTACAGATTTAAAGTAGTCGTAGTCGAGGGATTTAATAAACTCCAGTGTTCAAATGTGTCGGATACCAACGAGAACGTCTTATACTAAACAATACGAAGGAACTTGTGCTCTTTTTTATATTTGATATCTGCAAGTCGCAATGAGTCTCTAAGACAAAATATTCAAGAAACGTCCCAGCGCGACACCCGACTGCATAAAATGCAATGCAACTTTTGCCCACGGAATGCAGGACGGAAAACAATATTCATCTGTAAAATCACAATTGGCAACGAGCATCGTGTAAAGATTTTCCTAATCTGCTGCGAGTAGAATTACTTTTTGTCGTCCTTCTTTCCACATAGATAGTGAAAACAATTTTGCCAAATACAGAAAAATAAATCGTTAAAATAAACATCGATATTGATACTCTTTCCTTTTTTCCCTCCGAAACGTCTTTTGAAATGTCGTAATTCTCACCTCTTTGAATAATTCAATCTTTTAGGGTTTCAGAACTGTATAAACATCTTGGATACAGTCCACAGTTTCCAAATATATACGATTTTTTTTTTCGAATTTGATCATCAGGCCAGGAATAGGACGAAAAAAATACGTGGGGTTCGTTGGACCCCAGAGTACACTAGGTGTGTCTTAAAAAGGAGTTTACAGTCGAAGGGTTAGAAGCATTATGATCCTCAGTTATTGTTTAGAAAGGGCAACATTGAGCAAAGCCAGGCATGAGATTTGAGACTTGATGGTCGTCAGTGAATTTGACCCTGCAAGGGCAGCGCAGGACATGTAGAAATAATTCAGCGACTCCGGCACGCACTGTCATCACTTAACTATCACGTCTTAAGGAGAAAGCAGTACCTGACTTTCTCTTCTATTGTCATAGCAATGTTTATGCTATGTTCTAAGTGTATATGATGAAGATTAGGGCGACTCGAGCATATTTCAACTGTCATTGTATTCGATCTGGAGAAGCCGAACCGGGCAGAGTATCTCCTGGGCAACTTTCTATGACGTTCCATAATAAAGTGTTGCTGCATTTTGTAATGCAACAAGAATAGCAAATTACTTGTGCACTTTTAATAAAGCACCTTCGACCAAACACGGTTTTTGGCGCAAACAATGATTTTCACGCGAAAGTTTACTACAGTTATCTCCACTTGCACTGTACGAGGAAAGTCATGTAATTAATTTGAAGAATCTGCGTAGATAACTCTATCGCAGTGTGATTTGTGGACACTAGTCATTATCTGTAAGCACGAATTACTTATAAACTTGTAAACAGGAAAACTTAAATAATTGATAAAATTAATTATGCTCGCACATCATCAAGTACAAGATAGTCAAGACACATACAAGTACAGGAGATTCATCCGAAGGATTATTATGTAGTTGTGCAGAGTCTCAGAAGAGTCGAACATCTTTGTGATATAAAATTTAAAGGTTGAGCATTCGATAATTTAAGGTAAGAAACTGACTCAGGAATTTATTTAAATTAGTTATACAAGCAATCGTTTTGGAATTTGACATCTGTCTTTATTTATTATTCAGACTGTGATGAAATTTTATGAACATATACATGGTGTATTTGATTAGAATGATTAGCTATTGGCTTAAATGTTCAGTGCCTCGATAATTTCTGACACTTTTAAGATTTCAGGTTGCTAAAAATAATTATTAGCTGGTCGATTTAAAAAATTTATATGAAGACATATATGAGTCAACATGATGTCTCAGATAACTTGGACCCAATTTCACTAACATAAAGTAAAATTTAACTGACTAATCACACGTCCACATTCAATACTTACACCTCAATTAAAGAACCGATCTTAATGATCGATCGAACAATTTTAATCTATTAAACTGCAGATTCTTTATCTTTAGAGATTTTGCAAATATGATAGTGAGCTAGACAGATACATTCCAAATTAATGACTGCATATTACACAGTAGCTAAACCATGATACTTTATCGGGGCCTTATACGGTATTAATAAAAGGCGCATCAGAAAAGTCTTAAAGTAATCAAAAAAGTCTGATATTGGCCTAATCTGTATTTCATAATTTACGTATATGTATGTATGTTCAAAGTACTCCGCCTCGATCCACTGTCAGTCGTATAAGGGAGCTCCTCACCTTTTTCATTATGCCAATCTTTCACTCAAAATCAACATCAACTTTCAAAATAGAGCATTCGGGTTTGCTTAATAAGATAAAAAGCGGTAAATATTTCATCAATTTTTTTTTGTTAGTAGAACATTAGCGCATGATATAAATATAGGTATTTCCTATTAATATGGAGAATTCACAGCAATCTTGTATTTGGCGAGTCTTTTTTAACACAAAAGTGTTTTTGTGGGTCAAAATTACTATTTACAAATAACATTATAAGTTACTTGTAACATTGCTACGACTTTAAATTGGGCACGGCATAAATTATTATGTTTCCTCTGTTATTCTTTTCAATTCTCTGAAAAAAATGAAATTTTTTCATTTTTTTTATCCCCATTCATTTTCTGTCTTCAATCATGTAAAAGTGTTCTATTGCTGATTGAAATTGCGTTATAGCCAATAAAAAAAAATATTATGCGCTATGTGTAATTTTATCCATCCTGAAAAATAAAATTTAGTACGTTATTGTATCGCAGTCGATACACAGCCATGCGTGACAATAACTGACGGCAGCACTTGTTAAAATTATTCGCTGAATTTATGCTGTTATCATACTTCTTTATGTCACAGTCTGCAATACTGTTCTGTTTAAAAAATTACTCTATGATTTTTTTTTAATATAATAAAATGAAAGTATATTTCAGATGTATTGCAGAACAGCAAAATTTATTGCAATTTTCTAATAACAAAAATATAATAGTAGTATAACTGGGCCGGTTCTGGATACAGATTCCTGCACCGACCTATACCGACACTCTAGAACCTTCGAAGGTGG